>CM029389.1:18488425-18728425 GCA_017165825.1 Hepsetus odoe | reverse complement strand
GTTGCAATGAGCTTGTTTATCTGTGTTCCACCTCTGAGTTGAGCTTAAAAGCTGGAGACTGACTTCTGGGGGAAGAGTGAAGGATATGTCTGCATATGTGTGTGTGGACTTGCATGTCTAGGTGAGTGCCCTGCTGACCTCATCTGGATGTTATTTTAGATGTTATGAAGGAATCCCAAGTCACATTGCACTATCCTGAGCTCATGGCGGGGGCATGTCCACTTCTGGCTCTGATTTAGACTCAACCATTGTAATGCAGGGGGACTTTGTTAAAAACATGTTGCATTTTTTTTTTTTGGCTTGCATAATGCTAGTGTTAGATTGCGTTAGATTTTATATCTGAGACAAAAAATGCCACACAAAGCTTCAAAAGTAAATAAATAAATAAACTGGCTGTGATGATTGCAGAGCTGGGACTCTGACATTGCTATGGCTTGGCGGGAGTTGCACTGGTGCGGTCAAACAAGTATGCCTACATTTCCGCAACTGAAACACTGTCAGATGGTTGAAATGTTTTATGTTTGCGTTAATCATATTATCTTTTTTTAGGTTGCTGTGATAAATTTACCAATCTGACGCCTATCTGTGAATTTTACTGAGAGCAGGCCGTTTAAACCAGTGTGAGATGCAGATAACAAGTTTTTTTTCCTTAATGTTCTAGTTGCTAGAATAGAGGGATACTCCACATATGGTCATGATCACAACTGGCCGCATTATCAGAAACACCTGTCTTCAGCATCCACATACCTGACGCATTTTGTTTCCGTTTACTGGCCACTTTTTTTAGAAACACCTACCGAATGCTTTTACTTGCAGGCCACTTTAATAGAAACATCTTAGTACGTCCACACACTGGCCACTTTATTAGAAACACCTATTTTATACTTTCGCTCACTGGCCACTTTATTAGAAACACTCATTTTTAGAGAAGTTCGCCACTGGCCACTCTTTATTAGAACACCATTTTGAAGCCTACCTTACTGCGACTTCTTATTAGAAACACCTATTTTATAGTTTCATTATCAAATGCCACTTTATTAGAAACACTATTTTATAGTTTCCCGCCACTGGCCACTTTTTGTAGTGGAAACACCTATCTATAGTTTCTACCACTGGCCACTTTATTAGAAACACCTATTTTATAGTTTCACTCACTGGCGACTTTATTAGAAACACCTATTTTATAGTTTCGCCCACTGGCCACTTTATTAGAAACACCTATTTTATAGTTTCACTCACTGGCCACTTGATTAGAAACACCTATTTTATAGTTTCACTCACTGGCCACTTTATTAGAAACACCTATTTTATAGTTTCACTCACTGGCCACTTTATTAGAAATCCTTGTTGGGCAGCAGTGGCCTAGTGGTTAGGGTGGTGGCCCCAGGATCGGAAGGTTGCCCCGAGCTACACTTGAGCAAGGTACCGTCCCCATCACTGCCCCCCGGGCGCTTTCAATAGCTGCACTCTGTATGTGGTGAAAGCAGAGGTGCATTTGCATTGTCTCAGTGTGTACAAAGGTCTACAGCCGTGAATAGTCACTTTACCTCAGGCTACTTCTTTTGGAAATACTGTAGATTCCAGGTCTCTGTCACTTTTGCATCCACGCAGCTTCTCTCAAGCCACACTGACCCTGACTACAATTCCACTGTTGGCATTGCTTCTTACAGATGGTCAGATTTTGGACACTGTATATGGATCGACCTCACAGAGATGTAAAAGAAGCAGGCACCACTATACACACACACACACACACACACACACTTTCTTTACTGTCTCTTCACTTTGTTACCTGTTACCTGTTACTGGTTACCTGTTACTGGTTACCTGTTACCTTACCTGTTACCAGAGACAAGATCTGAGAGGCTGAGCACTTGTAATTGCTGTCTGGAAGTTTATGTGTTTGTTTTGGATTCGACACTTTAGACACAGAATAAAAACACCAGATGAAGCCATCTTTCTCATTCTTCTTCTCTCTCTCTTCATTCTCAGTTCTTTCTTTATCTAGTCTCCTTCAATTCTTTCTCTTCTTCCCTTCCTCTATCTCAGCCTTCTTTCTCTTGCTTTAGCTTCTTTTTCATTATTCCAATTTCTCTTCTTCTCTCTTCTGCTCTCTGTTCCTCTCTCTTCTCTTCCTATCTCATCTCTTCTCTTCTTTCTTCCCATCCTCCTTCCTTTCTCCTCTCTCTTCCTTCTCTCTCTCTCTTTCTCTTCTCTTCTCTCCCTCTCTTCTCTCCTCTCTTCCCTTCTCTTCTTCTCTCCTCTTCTCTTCTCCCCTCTCTTCCCTTCTCTCCTTTCTCTCTTCTCTTCTTTTCTCTTCCCTTCTCTTCTCTTCTCTTCCCATCCCATCTTCTTCTCTTCTCTTCCCATCTCATCTCTTCTCTTCTTCTTCTCTTCTCTTCTCTTCCCATCTCTTCTCTCTTCCCATCTCATCTCTCTTCTCTCTCTCTTCCCATCTCTCTCTTTCTCTTCCCACTCCCATCTCTTTCTCTCTTCTCTTCCCATCTCTCTCTTCCCACTCTCTTCTTCTTCTCTATCTCATCTCTCTTCTCTCTTCTTCTCTTTCCCATCCTTTCTTCCCATCTCTTCTTCTCATCTCATCTCTCTTCTCTTCTTCTCTCCCACTTTCCCATCTCATCTCTTCTCTCTCTCTCTTCTCTTCTACCCTCTTCTTCCTACTCCCTTTCTCTCTCTCATCCATCTCTCTCTCTCTTCTTCTCTTCTTCCCACTCCTTCTCTTCCCATCTCTACTCCTTCTCTCTCTTCTCTCTCTTCTCTTCTTTTCCGTCTAATATTTTCCTTCTCTTCTCTTCTCTTCTCTTCTCTTCTCTTCTCTTCTCTTCTCTTCTCTTCTGTTCCTCTCTTCCTCTCTCTTTCTCTCTCTCTTCCTCTTCCCATCTTTATCTCTTCTCTTCTCTTCTCTTCTCTTCTCTTCCCATCTCATCTCTTCCCTTCTCTTCTCTTCTCTTCTCTTCTCTTCTCTTCCCTTCTCTTCTCCTTTTCTCTTCTCTTCTCTTCTGTTCTCTTTTCTTCTCTTCCTATCTCTTCCCTTCCCTTGCCATCACTTCTCTTCTCTTTTTTCCCTTCCCTTCTCTTCTCTTCTCTTCTCTTCTCTTCTGTTCTGTTCTCTTCTTTCCCATCTCTGCTTTTCCCATCTCTTCTATTCTCTTCCCTTCTCATCTCTTCTTTTCTCTTTTCTACTGTTAGTTTTCTGTTTCTGTTTTTTCTGTCCTCACTTCTCTCCTCTCTCTTGTTCCCACATTAACACGCTCATCTTTTTTCCTTCACTTTTTTGAAGTGTTTTCTGTCTCTTGGCCGGGTTGGAGTAAACTAAAGAGGTCTTTCTGTCCTCTTTGGGGTCTCCCTCTGTTGAGTCTGAGGTTTTCTCTCTGGTCTCTCTGGACAGACAGACTGATTGTGCTGTGGTCTCTCTCCGACTGTAGATCATGGCTGGAAAAGTTGGTGGTTATGTTTGAGTTTACAGTGTCGGGCTCATTAACTCCATCCCTCTGTTTACAGCAGAATACACACTTTACCGTCGTCAAGAGCGCGCAGTGCCAAACACAAAGCACAAGAAACATTGTGAGGACAGACTCCCAGAGCGATGAACTAACAGTGGCTTTACTTTAGCTTTGAATGTGCGCCAGTGTGGAGTGTTTGAGGGGATTTTAACAATATCCCGAGAAATGGACCATTTGTTTGAAACCATGCATCAAAAAAAAGAACTCGTAGGCTAAATGGAAACTCATCTGGATGTTTTCCGATAACACTTTAATCAGGAGGGAAAGCCACACTGTGTTGGGCTGGAATGTCGAGCGCAGTAAATCTGCACTGCGTTTTAAACTCAGTTTTAAACCTGTGTAATCACACATATTCCTTCAAAATCTCAGCTACAAAGTGCTTTCTCTCTTTTTCTCTTGATTCCGTTCTTTTTTTGTCTGTCAGTTTTCATCTATACTTTATTGTTGATCTTTTTTTAAAATTATTTTACGCCTATTTCATTTTTTCTTTATTTAAAATCCTTGCTTTTATCTTCGATTCCTTTTATTCTCTTATTTACTTTTTCATCCTCCTAGCTGCACTTCTGGTTATTCTCGTATGCTTTCGCGAGTGCAGAAAAATGGAACCTCCATCCTACTCTAAATAACCTAAAGCTATTTCTCAATCTTTCCAGCATCTGATCTCTGAAAGAAGAGATTTTATTTGGGTCATCAGGCCAAGCTGGTGTCAGGATTTCAGTTTTTGGTCAGACAGACTGACGTCAGTTTGATGGCTTCTTATTACTCACTGGATATTCTATAGCTCACAAGTCCAGATGCGGGTTCTCTAGGCTCTCTGTGTCATTTTTTTAGTGCCAGGACTGACGTCTGCTAGGACTCTTCATGTGCCTGATAAAAGTGCAAAAAAAGAACCAGCCTCATGATGTGTGTGTGTATGTGTGTGTTTTTCTTCCATAGAAATTCAAGAATCTTATCGAATGATTGTGTACTCACGGGGTAGTGTAACTACAGACTGGTGTTTGCGTGTGTGTGTTTGAACATTGTGAATAAATGTGTATGCACGTGTGTTTGTGTGTGTGTGTGCTTATAGGCTGGATGACGTTCTGGTTGGAGCCCCTCTCTATATGGACCGAGAGCTTGAGAGTAAGCCGCGAGAGGTGGGCCGAGTTTATCTTTACCTGCAGGAGGACACACTCCTTTTTTCTCCAGCCATCAAAATGACCGGTACCCACCTGTTTGGACGCTATGGCAGCGCCATCGCTCCACTCGGTGACATTAACCAGGACGGCTACTTGGGTAAGTGTGTGTCACAGCTGTTGGTTTAATTGGAAAAACTCAGTAATTATAATGACAAAGTATCATGACAAGCAGCTAAACGGAAATGTCCCAATAAGCTTCAGAGAAGAACTACAATCTTAGATGAATTTGGAACGTAATCGTATTTATAGCTCTATTGTGTTCATATTCCTGCGGTCCAGCACGTGTAAAAGCCGACATTCTTTGTTCTGCTTCACATTTCCTCAACTTCTTGCGCTGTGTTTTGTCTTGGATAAAGAGGATATCCGATCCTCAGAGCTAGTGCCTGGTGCCTTCAGCCAATCAGGATTTAGGAGCTTAGTGAGTGACCCTACAACCCTGTCAGTGATTTCCTGTTGGGAACTGTGATTCATTTCATAATGTTTAGTGTGATGTGAAAGTCTCACCATGTTTTCTTTGTTTGCTTTCTTTGTGGGAACCACATTTCCCCACCAGAAAGTTTCATAAATGGATGACAAAAGGTTTTATTTAGTAGTGTTTGTGGAGGTGTGTATGCATGTGTCAGTGTGTGTCAGTCTAGTTGTATTCTATACTTTTGAATTTAGAGTTTGCGATCGTCAGATCTGTTTGTTTTCACACTGGTTTTCTGTTCTAGCCTTGGCCTGGGATAATCTTATTTATATAATAATTTTTCTTATTTAATCACTGGATCTATCAGGCTAAAAGTGTTAGGAGAGAACAAGCGCATGACTTCTTTCATAAGAGAATCCCCAAACCATCTCAAACTCCACCATTAAGGTGGAAATGTGTTTTAGGACAAAGTATGACACAGTAGAAATGACTAGAACTTCACGGGACAGATACACAGACCCATTTCAGACAGCTGCACAATCTGAGGTTAATTTCAAATATGTAACTGGCTAACAGATAAAGACATTCGTTTCGATTATTTCAGCTCATGTGAAGGTCTGAGATATCATAAATGGGAGGAGAATGCCAGCGTGTTGGCTTTGGGAAACATGGACAGGTGATTGACCTGACTGACCCTAATGAGGACCAGAATATTATCACTGCAAAGGCAACAAAGGCAGTAGATAAGCTACTGTGACAAAGTTCCCTGAATTATTATTGCTGGTTACTGCAAGAGTATCATGACACGCATCGCAGATGGTGGGAGGACCAGTCAAACCCCGTCCTCTGCTGAAAGCAATGTGCATGTGAGCACTGGAACTTAAACTTAAAAAGCCATAGGAGAAAGTGAAGTCAAAGCAAAGAGAAAGTGACTATGTGTCATTGTGAGCACACAGCACAGCACCGTAAACCACAACGAAAAGCCTTCTCTACATTTAACCCTCACACACCCTGCAGTAGTAGGCACTCATATCCAGTGCCCAGGGAGCAGTGATGGGGATGGTACCTTCCGATCCTGGAGCCTAGTCCCTAACAGCTAAACCACAGCTGCCTGCTCTGACGAATCACATTGTGTTTTACATCACATGACCACAAAGTAATCCCTGTAAGTCTGTACAGCCAAGTTTAGGATATTAAAAAGAAGGCATGATGGGATTATTAAAGAATAAGATGCAGCAATGTAAATAAAGTTTAAATATGCAATAATGTGTTACTTAACAGCAAAACAACGTTTGTCTTTATTACTGCCTGATGTCATGTGGCTGGAAATCATAATTCTGAAGATATTCGTGGACAAGAAGTGGATCTTTAAATAAAGAATCTTAAAGGAAATTAACTAAAGAAGAATCTTAGATATGCAGTCACAGTGAAAAGACAAAAATATGTTAAAAAGCCATGAAAAGCCACCTGAGATCCTTACCAAAAACGGAAATTCCATGGATCTCCATAACGTCATACTGGCTGCTTAGAAGATTAAGCAGAGCCATAAATATTCTGTTTTACTAACAACTTCAGAAACACAGTTCAGGATCACAATGTGGGAAGAAATCAAGCCAGTGGAGGGAAAGTGATGCTCCGTGATCTTCTGGTGGAAAAGCAGAACTACTTGAGGACAGAAATTCATGCAGACGTTAGTTTTACACATGCAGACTATACATTGTTGCAGAACGAGTTCGCCCATTAAGGACGAAATTGTGGCTTTAATCAGGAAATTGTACCTGCTACACTCCACATATTGTTCAGGAATGGCTTGAGGAACATGATGAGTTCAAGGTGTTGCCCTGTCCTCCAAATTCCCCCAATCAAGCATCTATAAATATGCTGGAACATGAAGTCTCCACCTAGCAACTTACAGGACGTGGAGGCTTGGTAGAGTTCATACCCCGGCAGGTCGGAGTGTGTTTTGGCGGCACGTGAAGGACCAGTATATTCGGCAGGTGGTGGTTGTAATGTTTTGGCTCGCTGGTGTATGTCCTGCATGACGTTAGGGCATTAAGCATATCACCTGTTATCCAAAGTGATATCAAACACGTGTTTGACTACATCTGGTCTTTGTGCATCAGTGCACTCACTAAGATATTTAAACTTCTTCATATCTTCATACCAAGTAGTTTTATGTTTGGAAAGGAGTTTCTGGTTTCTTAAGGGTTCAGGGACTGTAGTCACCAGCACCACTTCAGGTTTCACCAAGTGCTTCGTTGTTTTGTCTGGAAACAAACACTCGCTGCTTTCAATTAAGTCTGTGTATATAAGTCAAAAGTTTGGACACAACTGCACCGAGAACACATATTTTCACTGATCTGCAGATTCTGGAAACAAAATGAAAACATCAGCCCTGTTAAATAACACATCAATCAAAATCTGAAACGTTTGAACTTGAATTTTTGCTGCTGTAGCTCTTTCTTTAATAATCTTATCGTGCCTCCTTTTTAATATCTTAAACTGGCTGTACAGACGTCAGATTCTGATGCAAAAACTAAGCAAACGTGTTAGTATCTGCATCTGTTAGAGTCGAGAATCTAACATGTTCATTTTTCTTGACACTTTCCATGTTGAGGACCCCATAAGCAGAGAATGAGCCTTTTGTGAGGACGTCTGAGCATTCAGACAGCGGAAAAACAAGTTTGTCCTTATTACTGCCAGATGTCATTTGGCTAGAAATCATAATTCTGGAGATATTAAGCCATGAATATGGCTTTGTGGACAAGACGTTTTAATGAGTTAAAATGTAAGGTGTTCAGGATAGTGAGATGTGATGTGAAAATATAATCGTTCAGATGAAACTCTTCAAAGAATTTTTGGATTGGGATCATAAGATATAAAAATAAAGAAGAATCTTAGATACGCAGTTGCAATGCTATCTAAATAGCCATGATATTACTCGTTTATGGAATGATTCAGAGAACAAAACTTCACTCTGAAGTGACTGCATGAAAAGCCACCTGAGATCCTTATCTAAAAAAGTTCCATGGATCTCCATAACGTCATATTGGCTGCTTAGACGCTTAAGCATACATTTTCTTATTTACAAACAACCTCATCGACACAGTTCAGGTTCTGAGACAGACTGGCAACCTGCCCAGAGTTTGCCCGTCCTTTTGCCCTGTGAGAGCTGGCATAGGCTCCAGATGCCCATGACCCTAATCAGAACAAGCGGTTAAGAAAATGAGTCAGTGAGTGTATTTTGGCCTAAAATGTAATTGTTCAAATCTACTTATGGGAGTGGTCAAACATGTCTTGAAGGCCGACCATCACGGTCGAGAATTTCAGTTGTTTTCCTCTAAGTCAGCACATTATTTGGTTGTCATGGCGGTGCTGTGTGTTGTTTTTAATCGTTCTTCCACCTTCAGAGCGGAAACAGGTGGAGGGGGAGGAGCTCTGGCTTAACTAATCACACACAGGTGTAATCAGAGCGGCGTAATCACTCACAGAAACCATGGCAGGCTGTGAAGAAGTGGAAAAAACTGAATCTCTGAGCATTATTAAAGAATCTGTGTGTGTGTGTGTGTGTATCTGTATCTGTCTGCACATGCACATTATGTGATTAAAGACAGATGAAAGTGGACACAAGACATGATTTTAACTATGTCCCTGATTCTGCCAAGGATGAAATACATATACTCAGTCTCTCTCTCTCTCTTTAACACACACACATGCTTGAATCCCAGTGTAAGCTGTAACCTAAAGAAGGGCAGATGTGAAGTCCACCAGTGCAGGTCCAGTTCTAGTAACCGAACACGCTTTGTTCAGTGTGAAGACAACATGTGATTCATTAGATCGCTGCCATATGCACTCGGGACCCTGCTGTGTGTCCATGCTTTATAAAGTCTGTGAGAACGTTGGCCATATTGGTATTAAATGCAAATATAAATCCCTCCAGTTGATAAGCTGGTTTATATTGGGACCAGTCATTATGACTCTTTATGTTATATTTAGTCCTGATCAAGGAGCACTGTCTGAAAAAACCCGCAAGAAACTTTACAGGAGAAGGAAGACACTTTTCAAAGGAAGTTAATGAAACAAGTGTCATATTGGAGCTTTCTGTTGGTCCTTTTGACATGAAATGTTCACAGAGTAAAAGCATCCGCCAAGTTTAAAATGAAAAAAATGCAGATGTTTTTGTTCCTGGGCAGCAATGAATTTGTTATGTCAGAATAAAACCTTGTATCTCCATTTACTATTTAACTTTTTTATGTAAAATTATTTGAGAATGTGGAACTTTTTACCTTCTTCTGTAAAGTGTGTGTGTGTGTGTGTGTGTGTGTGTGTGTGTGAACCAAGAACCAAGAATAAGAGAATACTTAGTATTACCAATTATTTAATATCATCAAATCAATGAGTCATGATCAGAAATAGGACGAATCAAAATACAAGTACTTATGTAGAATGTACAGGTATCTGGACTTATAAAATAATATGATTACATATTAAATCTGTTAAATTTAGCACAAAATTCTGTACTTTTTACTCTTTACATGGTCAGAACAGACAAGTTTTCATTGGAGTGGCTTTTTTTTGCATCATGGCTGTCTTCCCACCACCCTAACTGGTGGTGGTCCAGTTAGGGTGGTGGGAAGGCAGCCATGATGCAAAAAAAAGCCACTCCAATGAAAACATTTCGGTGGTGGCGGTGGTCCAGTTAGGGTGGTGGTGGTCTTGTGGTAGGGTACTTGCCTATGGACCTATGGCTCAAGAGGTCCCAGGTTCAAATCCTACCTCTGGCACTACCACCACTGGGTCCCTGAGCAAGACCCTTAACCCTGAGCTGCTCCAGGGAGGACTGTCCCTGGAAGTCACTCTGGATAAGAGCGTCTGCTAAATGCCGTAAATGTAAATGACTTAAAAACGCAAAACAGAAAGGGTTATTTGATCATGAAGAAAAGGCATCTATTCAATTTGAAGTCAGTGATGTGAGAACTAGTGGAGACATGATTGAAAGTGAGGCAGGTTAATTAAATAACTTTTAGCAGCGGTGGTCTAGTGGTTAGGGAGTTGCCCCTGCATTGGAAGATTGTGGGTTCGATTCCCCACCAGTAGGTTGCCCTGAGGTACCCTTGAGCAAGGTACCGTCCCCGTCACTGCTCCCCCGGCGCTTTCAATAGCTGCCCATTGCTGCACGGTGTTTGTATGGGTTAAATGCAGAGGTCCAATTTTGTTGGGGTTCACTGTGTGCTGTGCTGTGACCTTGCAATGATGAGGGTTTTCACTTTCACTTTCACTTTTCCAATAAATTGTTTTTCATCATATTTGGCATGAAAATGGTTTTATCACAATTTTTTTATTAGAACAATAGATTCATTTCACTTTGACTGTAGTGCTTATCATGTTTGCCTGACTTGCGAAAGGTCCCTCTTTCGATACTGGGTGGATACTAGGTTGCTCTGAGGTATCCCTATGCAAGGTACCGTCCCCGCCACTGCTCCCCAGGTGCTGGATATATCTTTCCCCTGTTGCACATTGTGTGTGGGTTAAATGCAGAGGTTGCATTTCATTGTGTGCTGTGCTGTGTTTCATAATGAAAATTAGTCACTTTCACTTAAACAGCCAGTAGAAATGTCCTTCTTACTTCTTACGTTTACACTCTGAGTGTATTTCAGACTTTCTACCATTAGTACTTATTTGATCCTGATCTTAATAAGCAGCTGAGAAAATGAATGAATGACTGTGAGACACCATATTCTAGTCTATTTGAGTTCCTTAACATGAAGAGGTCTGATGCCAGTCATAAGCTTGATGGTTGTAGAAAGCTAACTGGTTCACTGATCAGTAAAACCACAGCTAGTCCTGCATAAAATACTACAAATCTGATGACTTTATTAGGTGCGTAGTTCTGTGCAAACTAGAGAAACATTGTTGGTGCACTGCATTGCAAAATTGTACAAATGATATTTTGGCCAAACCATTGGTTTAAGCACAGGCTTTTAGATCCTAATATTTCTCAAATGTTTTCATCACAAAACCACTAGGCGAAATCTTTTGACCAGGACCGTCCCTGTGGGAGATGTTCTCTGTGTGAGGCCGCAGGTGGGTACAAGTATGTTTATGCTCAGTCAGTCAAGAGGCCTGGTTGGCTGTGGCCCAGAAAATGGATGCCGCTCAGAGGGTTTGCTTGGGCCTCCAGCGTTCCTCTGCTTCCATCTGCTTTTGCCGTTTCACTGCTTCCAAAGTGGAAAAACAAGCCCTCTTCCAAGCAGCTAGTGAACGATGGCATCCCGTGTGTGTGTACAAGCTTCCTCTTGATTCCCTTCATTACTTTTTAGTGTGCAGTTTCAGTGTCTGTTGAAGGGTTCCTGGCTACAGAAACCACCTAGGACAAGTGTGTTCCATGTTCATCCCAGACTCACCTGCATGTATGAGCTGCATACTCGCGTATCACTGTTTTGAAATGCATTGGGCAGCAGTTTGAATCCCAGACCAGGAGATTACCCTGAGGTACATCCAATGTACTGTTCCCATCAGTGCAACAGCATTTCCTTGTGGCTCAATGTGCTATGTTTCACAGTGGCAAATAGTCAGTTTCACTTCACTTTCATTGTGTCAAAATTTAATTTTCAGGACAACTTTAGGAAGATTTGTGCATTGAGAGATGAAGATTTATTGGGATTAATACAGCGGTGGGTAGCAGTGGTTAGGGAGTTGCCCCCACATCGGAAGATTGTGGGTTCAATTCCCTCATAAGTAGGTTGCCCTGAGGTACTGTTGAGCAAGGTACCATCCCCATCACTGCTCCCCGGGCGCTTTTAATAGCTACCCACTGCTGCACTGTGTTTGTGTGCATGGGTTAAATGCAGAGGTCCAATTTCATTGTGGTTCACATGTGCTGTACTGTGACCTCGCAATGACGAGGGTTGTCGCTTTCACTTTCACTTTCTTTCACTTTAACAGTAGAAGCTTTGGAGTTCCATCCCTGCCTCGGGCCTGGCAAACTCAATGTCTGATTTATTATAAACATCTTCTTAGTACTTCATCACACTGGCAACTTTATTATAAACGCCTACCTTGTAATTCATCTCACTGGCTACTATGCTAGAAACACTTACTTTGTACTTCCATTCACAGGCCAGTTTATTAGATACACTGTATGTCCACTCATTAGCCACTTTTATGGAAACACCAACTTGACTTCTAAATCTTCCTTTAGTAACACAGCACTTAGTGTCTATCTCAATGACCACTTTATTGGAAACACCTACCTTTACTTTTCCTTATGCAGCTGTACACTTACAGACTGGAGCTCGTCAGCATAATTGATCATTTTTCTCATTAATCCATTTTAGAAGTCAGCCTGAGGGCCACATAGGAAGACCAGCCAGGAGCAAGTGGCACACTGCCAAATTTGGTATTGTGGCAAATACTAACTCATACTTTACAGGAAATCAGTGCAGAGATCTATCTAACCTTTTCTTTCTTATTATTATGCAGCGTGCACAAGAGGAGGATGGTTCCCATTTTGAATCTTGAGTACTCCTCAATGTTTCTTCCTCCAATTTAAGGGAGTTTTGCCTCTGTAACCTTCGGCTTGATTGCTAATGGCTCGGACCCAGATTCTGTAAAGCTGCTTAGTGACAACAGTGGTAAAAAACGCTATATGGATAAATCTGATTTGACTTGATTTGACTGAAAAGAAGAATCACCAGAAGAACCAGGATTAATGACCGTGAAGGTGATCTTGCTTGGAGCTCCTAAATCTAAATTCTTATGAAGGTACTTTCTGGTAGTGGCTTGGTCATGTGTGGGTGCTGCTGATAAGGGTTATTAGAAATAGAGGTGTTGCTAGGGGTTTCAAATGGTCCACCACCCAAAAATATTCAACAAAAAGTCTGAAATTGACCACTGATGAAGGGTAATTAACATTAAATAGACTGCTAACATAAATCGTTAATCAACAGATGGGCAGAGTGTATGTGCACCTGCAGGGTGGCCCACTATTACAGCCTTATACTTCCGTTTCTTGAGGATGTTGAAGATGATGCTGCCAGGAAAGTGGAAACGAGGAAGACCAAAGAGGAGGTTTATAGATGTGGTGAGAGAGGACAATGGAGGTGGTCGGTTTGAAGGAGGAAGATGCAGAGGACCGGAAGAAACGGAAACTGATGATCCGCTGCAGCGACCCCTAAACGGGAACAGCTGAAAAAAGAGGAAAAAGAAGAAGAAGTGTGTACATAAAACTAGTTCTTCAGTCCCAGACGGCTGTGGCGGTTGCCATGTCAACCACAAGGCCGATATTTGCCTGGGGTCATTTGGCCGAGTGCCCACAGCAGCGCCCCTCAGTAGGGCAGCAGTCGCCAAACAGGAAGCGGAAATGACCGGGGCAGTCACCCCAAAGTGTGGCATGCATGAAGCAAGCCTATTTATAGTGTGTAGCTCAACCAAGAGAAACAGCAACACACACACACACACACACACACACACACACACAAACACAATCCTGGTGGTCCTGCTGAAGGAAATGAAGGCTTTCTTGTGGTGATGTTATTTTGTTAGACATAATGAACCCCCACCACACCCCGCTGAACAGTTTGCTCAGCTGAGAGGATTTCAACAGCTTTTCTTTGCCCATCTTTCATTCCTGCCTCTATCTTTGACTGTTTATTGCTTTTCTTTCCTCCGTCCCCTGTCTTTTTTTTCCTCAGTCCATATCTATTTTCATTCCTTCCTTTGAAATGAATGTGCTTTAACTCTCTTTTCTGTCTCTCCTCTGACCCCCTGTATGTTTTCATCACTCTTTTCTGAAGGTTATTTGTCATTCTGTCTGTTTTCTGCTGTCGCCGTGTTCCTTTGTCCCTTCTTTCGTCTTTCTGAACATTTTTTCTATTTCTATCCTTTTGTCAACCTCTGACTTTCAGAATTATGCTTGTCTCCACTTTTAATTTATTCATTTACTTTTTGTCAATTTGTTCATTTGCCCTTTCCTCTGTTTTCTGGAACTTTTTCTTTCCTTTGTCATTCTGTCCATTTCTCCTTTTCTTTTTCTGTTTGCATTTTCCTCTGTACCTAGGTTAGTTTCTCCTCACCCTATTTCTGACCATTTTTCCCCTGTGCATTTCTCTGTTTTTTTCATTTTCATTGATACTCATGTTGGTATGTTTGTGTGTGTGTGTGTGTGTGTGTGTGTGTGTGTGTGTGTGTGTTTAGGTTATATGTAGGTTAATGGCTTGAGCAGCATTTTGAGGAGGAGCACTCAGGAGAAGAGATAACCATGCCTTAGAGATAGATACAGTTCATAGACAGTAGCAGATGGGTGTGTGTGTGTGTGTGTGTGTGTGTGTGTGTGTGTGTGTCTCAGGACTGCAAAGCGATGTGCAGTCCCTTCAGAACTCCCTTCTGTAGATCTGAGTATTCGTTTAAACTTTCCTTCCCTTCTTTTACACAAAGAAGCTCATCTCTGCTGTCCAGTCTGGGCCACACTGATAATAAATAATAGATTGCAAATGACAAAAGCTGTGCCAGACATTGTATAAAGAAGAAGAACGTGCAGATTTATGGCCCAAAACGTTACACTCAGTGGATAATTTAGAATCTGTGAGGGCATTTTTCCAGATGCTTAGACTTTTACTAAACAGCAGTTTAATGGACTTTACGTTTCTTCGACTCAGTGTATCCTCCCGAATCTTTAGGTCCCATATAAGGGTCCATACTGTGATTCCTCACTCTCGGACCTACGTTTGGAAAAGTACAAATTGACATTTTCAATGTGTCAATGCGTCAGAAGATTAGATTTTGACTCTTCAGTCACAAAACATTATCTTTGTAAGACCGAAGATTCTAAACTCTCAGAAAAAATCATACTGGGGGGTCACTGGGGGTCACTAGGGGGGTCACTGGGGGTCACTCTACTTTAAAACTCAGGTTATGAGAAGGTACAAATCTGCCCTTTTCCCCTGGAAACAAACATACTTAAGGTACAAAAGTGGACCTCAGGGACCATGTTGTGCCTTAGAGGGTAAATATACATGGGTTGAACCTTGATGAACTGGAATTGTACCAGAACAGTGCCTTTTTCTGACAGTGTAAGCCTGGCCCAGTATACAATGAAAAAGAATATCAGATTTTTTCTGTTTTGCTTTTCTTTGTTTTGCATTTATTTATTTTATTTGCTGTTTATTAATATTGTAAAGCAATATTAGGCAAGCTATCTAAACTAAAAACAACTTAACAGATCATTTCATCTACTAAAGCAACCAACACCAAACCCTAGTTACCGAATTAACCAATTCACCATGTCACCATGCATAAAGGTCGCATAAAATTCTGAAAAGAAAGTGATTATTAATTTGCTGTCGAGCTATTTAAAGCCACAAGACACAGTGAAAGCCTTTATCTCCAAATGAAGATCACTTGGGTATTTTTACAGAGGCGAGAACAGTGTTGAAAATCTTTGTCTTTCAATAAGTATCATTTTTATTTGCATTTTTCATATTGAATTTTTTATGGTGATTTAGTGTGAAGGATGTGCATAAACATTTTTTACACCAGTGTATCAGTGGAATAATGATGTTGACAATTTTGGTTTAAATGGTAACTTTGCTTAAAGTGGCAAAGACAAGGATAGAAGAGTGAGTGTGTTGCAGCACTTGCTCTCTGTGAGGAGGATGGATTGCAAAGAATACTTGATTTAAGCTCCCTAGGTTGACAGTATTGTATAATGTGTTGTCAGCACACCAGATTTCTGGGGAATGCTGTATATAGGTGACATCAAATAGCAATTCATCATTGCCTTGATTTGAATCGGTCAATTAGAGCCTGTTTATGAGGTGTGTGTGGCAGCTCTGACCTCAGATGCATTTTGCAATGAAATGACATTGGATTGAATCAATTCTCTTCTCTATAGATTTGTGCATTTTTTAAAACGTCAGTGCAATAAAAATGTCATCAGAAAAAATTTAAAGGTCTGGTATAACTTTCTGTGATCAAACCTCATAAGCAAATCTATTATGGAAAGCTCCAGGAAGAATTAACATGAAGTGAAGTTTGAGGGAAGAAGTGAAATTGACTATTTTATTATCGTGAGCACAAAGCACAATACCCACACACACTGTGCAGCAGGGGCCAGCCATTTCCAGTGCCTAGGAAGCAGTGATGGGGACACTACAATGTCAAGGATACCTCAAGGGCATCCTACTGGTCTGGGATTCAAACACACCACCTTCTGGTCCTGGAGCCGCACCGCTTCCCCCTTTACACTCACACCTCATTGGTTGTTCTGTGCCATCTCTTCAACAACCATCTATGCACCTTTATTGCCATAAAAGTGTGTGTTAGGGTGGCGCAACCATCAAAGTGCTGCAAGGAGAATATCTGGAGATGGCCCACCATTCATTGGCTGGGAATTAAGTAGATCAAGACAGATCAGATCAGATCTGACCAATGATGGTTTACTAGTCTGTAAAGATGTGATGGTTAGTTTTTAGATGGTTAGTTTTTGTACCCACAGTGGGTACTATCCACTGTGTATAGCCAGAGGGAAAGAACTGACCAGAACTAAAAAGGTGAGAGAAAAAAAAAGATTGCTGTATATGGACCACATAGTTGGTCTCAGTTGATGTATTCTGTTTCTCTTCCATCAGATGTGGCAGTGGGTGCTCCATTTGCTGGCGACGACCGCGAGGGCCGAGTGTTTATCTATAACGGTCAGCGCTCTGGCCTGAGGCTGGAGGCCTCTCAGGTTCTGAGTGGAGCCTGGGCCTCATCTGCAGTCCCAGCGGGATTTGGGTTCACTTTGCGCGGGGACTCTGACCTGGACAACAACATGTACCCTGGTGAGTGAGGAAAGCCACCCTTACCTCTCCACTGCTCTTTGTTTTATTCATTTTCTCTTTGCTCTAACGCTGCATGTGAACATCTCTGGTAATGTAATCATGCTTTGCTGTGGACACAAGCCGCAAAGATGCGACAAAGTGGAGAGTCCAGGAATCCAGACTGTTTCTTAGGAAGTGTGAGGGGCGGATGAATAAGGCCGTCTCTGTTCTCCTCCGGGTCCGTTTCCTGCAGTTCGGTCTGAGAGATGTGGTTTTGATTTGGGCTTTTCTAATATTTTGTTCCTGTTTTGATTGTGACGCTGCTTCAAAGAGCTACAGATGTTTCCCCATTTTCCATTGTTTTTCATGGCTGCCTTTTTCGTTGTCTTCAAAGCAATTTGTTTTCCATACAAAAGTATAATTTCATGTGTATGTGAGTTTGTTCATGGAACCATGAACCCTTGCATTCAGCGCACCCACACAGTCTTGTGTATGGTTTGCTGTTGGATTCCCTGGAAGGTGTTGGGTTTAGGTCTTGCAGGCTGCTTGCTGGCTGGACGTTAGAGTGGTGGACTATAATTAACAATCCAGACTGCAGCTCATGGAATGGCATGTTACATGCGTTGCTCACTAAAGTTTACAGTCGTCAAAAAGTATGTTTATGAACCCTTTGGAACGATCTGGATTCCTACATGAATTATTCCTAAAATCAAATTAGATCTTTATCAGCTCTGGGGGCCAGACATGGAAATACAGGTCTGGAGACAGCCCTGAGGGAAGTGGGCTTTAGTGTAGGCTGGCAAACTTATTAGGAAGGAAACAAACTGAGCTTGAAATTTCCAAACCAATCCAATGCCTTGTGCAAGCAGAGTATGCAGTATCTGTTATGGTCATTTATCAACATTGTCCTTCCAAAAATAAGAGATGAGGAAATCTTACAGTAAACACTATCAAGCAGGATATCATGCCAATAATCTATTAATAGATTTGAAAGTTTCCTTCAGAGAAGATACAGATACAGATACTTATACAGTTCTGTCCAAAAATTGAGTCACCCCTCATTTCTTTATATTTCCTACGAAAATGAGACAGTGGCTTATCACAATAGATGTATATAAATGTAACTTGTTTGATGTAGATTCAATCAAGATGGAAAGCATGTTTTACTGGGGCAGGCTGTACAGTCCCTAAAGATACGAGGTTTTAGATAAAGGGGTTCCAAGTACTCAGTGTTCAGTATCAGCAGTAAACTAGTCACCGGTCTGATCATCTGGAATCGTCTGCTCCTGTTTCTTCACTGCTTCATGTCTGAAGTTAGACGCTTTGTTCTGGTTGAAGGTTCAGACGTAAATCACTGTGTGGATTAACCAACAAAAAACAATCAAACTGCTCAGGTACAGAAACTGTACTGAAAATGAGAGACAAAAACACTGTCCTTTAGGAAATCCGGGAAAAAAAAAGTCTGGCTCTTTGGAAGCAAAATATGAAGAACTGAGAAGTTGGCAGAAGACTTTTGCAAAGATCTATATTTCTACAGTGCTGGCTTTGTTTGGTAAATAAAAAGGTTATATTCACACCAACCCAGGGTTTCCATCACCACATCACGGTGGAATTAAAACTTGAAATTGAAATATGTGCTTGGAAATAAGGGAACAAATCTGTGTTTTATGAAAGTAAAAAAAGTCAAATGTAATGAGTGTTTTTGCCATGGTGGATAAAAAACAGGCCAGAGTTTAGAAGCCGTTCTGGCAGAAATCAATACTTTTCTATTAACTGTAAATCAACACTAATATTGTGGGACAGACTCACTACGCCTGTCAGTATTGCTTTTTTTCTCTCTTACAGAGACTTTTAGAACTTGTGAAGTGGTGTGTACGTGTGTGTGGTGTATGGATGTGAGTGTGTGTGTATGATTTAAGGGGTGAATGGATGGAGAGCTCGGGTAGCAGATGACTTTTCCAGAACTCCGCTAAGTCAACAGCGAACCTAGCGAAAGTGTTTCAGACTCAAGAGGGAGACTTGAGTCGTAGATATGTATCGAAGTGTGTGTGTGTGTGTGTGTGTGTGTGTGAGAGAGAGAGAGTGTGTGTGTGCGGTCTTTAAGTCTTCAATTAGGACAGATGTTTCTTGCTAAACTAAAACCCAAATGGTGATTGAGCTGTAACATTAGCCTCCATGCAGAGCATTCGCTTTTTCATGTAGCGGGAAATGTTTCATTTCTTCTGTTGCCTGGTAACACTTATATCGATGTCAAGAAGGGTTGCTTTGACCTGTCGAGCAGCCAAAAAAATACAGAGTAGTTCAAGACGCTGGCTTTGCTTTCATAGTCCACTTTGTTTGCACTCTTGAGGCAAATAAGACCACCATCACTATGAAGGTTTCAGCTAATAAGAGTGTTTTTAACTCCATTCTGAGAGCGGCTGTAGTAGTTCTTCAGGGAGTATTCAGGTTGTTCAGGTATCGGATGTAGAATTAGGATTCTAGATTCTAGATCTAGTGATTTAAGCAGCTCCTTAGTTGCATTGCATTTGAGTTGGAACTGTATTTAAAGCAAGACCAGATTTACTGTGATTTCCCAAAAAGTCTTCTTCATTTTCACACTGGACCTATAAGACTAACAGTTTTTGATTTTTCGATTGTGATAAACAATTTTAAATGTCAAATTTTGTTGTTCAAGCACAACTATAAAAGCAGCTGATTAGATGCCACCCAGCAGTACTTAGTAACTGATGTCTGACACAGTCCAGCTCAAATCAACAAACTCAGTGCTGCCTTCTAAAGCTCTTATTGTGGGGCAGCAGTGGCCTGGTGGTTAGGAGTTACATTTATATTTACATTTACAGCATTTAGCAGACGCTCTTATCCAGAGTGACTTCCATGTCCTAATTACAGGGACAGTCCCCCCGGAGCAACTCAGGGTTAAGGGTCTTGCTCAGGGACCCAGTGGTGGTAGTGCTAGAGGTGGGATTCAAACCTGGGACCTCTTGAGCCACAGGTTCATAGGCAAGTACCCTACCACTAGACCACCACCACCCTTGGCCTAAAATCCCAGGCCAATAGGTTGCGACCTATGAGGGACTGTCCTCATCACTGCTCCCTAAGTGCTGTAAATACCTGCCCCCTGCTGCACAGGTGTATATGGGTGAAATGCAGAGGTTGGAATAGTCACTTTCACTTATTAAGAAATATCAAATAAACAAACATTACTCACTGCTGCCCTCTAGAGGTATCATTAACCAACATTAACAAACTTTCAACTGATGTCAGACATACTTCTAGCTTAAATTAATAAACATTACTCAGTACAGGCCTCAGAAATTTTATGGACGAACCTCAGATCAACAAAATCACTTACAGCTGCAATGTAGAGTTTTTTTTAACCAGCATAAATAAACATTACTCACTGCTGCAGTTAAGGTTTTATTAACAGGGCTCCTAGAACTAAGCCATTTCAAAAACTTTAGGAGGCCGTGCTGGTAGAATCATGCTTAGGTATTTCCAGAAAGCAAGTCCATCAATCACCGTGAAGGTTTCCTGAACTCCAGACCAGATACTCTACCGAGTTGACGTAACTATCATCAGATTTCTCTCCCCACCTGAACTTCAGATCAGCTACATCAGACTGAATCATCTACATGAGCTGCTGCAACTATTAATATCAGAAGCTTCACCCACTTGGGCAGAACCACCACTATTAGCTCGCCGAACTTCCAGTTACAGAGACTAATGGAGTTTTACTGGAAGTCATCGCTTAATTGATTAAATATGACGTGCACTTTCTTTCTTTCTTTCCTTCTTTATTTCCAGTGTGGACCAGAGGAGGATGGGTTCCCCTTTTGAGTCTTGGTTCCTCCCAAGGTTTCTTCCTCCTGTTTTAGGGAGTTTGGCCTCTGTCACCCTCAGCTTACCCGACTGGGGCTCGGAAACTGTTTCTGTAAAGCTGCTTTGTGACGACAACAGTTGTAAACAGCGCTGTATAAGTAAAGTTGACTTGACTTTACTTGGGGAGTCCTGGTCGGTGGATGGATATGGACTAAATTGGCTGTGGTGTTGTTCAGAAATATCAAATAAAAAAACCTTTCTCACTGCTGCCCTGTGAAGGTGTTGTAGCTCCAGTCAGATGTTTTTGATTTTGAGTGTTTTCTACTTTTTTCGTTTTCAGAAACAATGTGGCTTTTGTCCATTTTCATTTTCCGTTTTGAAATGTCATGGTTTGACATGGCATTAGACGCTGAGGTGCTAAAGATCGTTTGCTTCACATCCTTAACAATAAGACTGCTTTATAAAGATGTCAGAAATCATATCTAATGCAGTGTCCTCCAGTTATGTGGGGAAACAATGTTTCCTTCAGATTATATGTGCAATTATATTAGCGATATATAAAGGAATTAAAATATACTTTTAGTTCCATTAGCCAATGATAGTGTTTTCAGTATGTCATGTTTCATTTGTGTTGCTGGTTGTGCTCCAGATGTTGATATCAGATTTAATAGGATATACCCTTGTTGGCTTCTGACTTTGCCACAGTCCATCACTAAATGTTAAACATGTAGAACATATGTTTTTGTTGCAAGATCGCACCTCCAGGGAAGAGATGCCCACAGTGTGCGTCTAGAGTGTGTTGTTTTAAGCCGGTTTCACAATATACAGTATTGTCCTGGATGTTGATTCACTTGAAATTAGATTTTGATCCCTTTTGTCACACTAGACCTGTTTTTTGAGTCTTTGTGGTCTTTGGTTAATCTGCACGCTAAAAGAACTTCATTTGAGACTTAAAAGTTCTTAAAAGTTCGAAAGTTGTGGTTTTGGAGTACACACACATGCACACACTAAGCGAAACACACACACACACACAGACAGAAACACACACACACACTTTTGTCAGAGCAGAGTGATGCACAGCAGACCCAGGAAATCGACTAAGAGGAAAAGCAGATCTCTCTCTCTCTCTTTCTCTCTCTCTCTCTCCCTCCCACTCTCTCCCTCTCTCATATCTTAGCTGGAGTCATGAAGTCACAGCTTTTAAAAGACACACTCCATCATCTGTGATGAGTGTAAAAGCCAGGCATTTGATTAGCCTCTGGGTTCTGGGTTCTGGGTTGCGTCGATGTGGTGTGTGTGATTCGCATGTGAGCGTGTGTGTGTGTGTGTGTGAGATATTAGATTTCATCAGTTTCTGTTTGAAGATGCTATAAAAGGCTCTGTGTTCTGTTCTCGTATCCCAGCAGCATCAGATACGTTACTTGTGAAAGAGCTGCTCTTATGAAAGACTCCGTATCGCCTACAACACTGAAAGTCTTCATCTTAATGGATGAAGAACATTTTTATTACAGATATTATCTCAAAGCAGCTTCTCGGGAAATTTGGGCCCTGAAACCAAATGTGTGTCTCCAAGGGCAACCAAATAGCAGGAACTATTTCCCTAATATTATGAGAAAGAAACAAGGAGAGGAACCAAATAAAGGCAGGAAATATGATCATACTTAGGGACACACTGGAAGTCTGGCTGCTGAAAATGGTCAAAAAAGGCACTTTTGTTTTTCAGCCAAAACCAGGCCAGAAGTATGACCCAAAAAATGGATGAAAAAGAGCTTTACAGAAACCTTTATGGTAATGAATGAGAAGCACATTTTAAAATAAACAAATAATAATAAATAATAAAACAAATAAATAAATAATAACATTAGGTGTGATTTTATAATCCATAATTAGAAAAACAGAGCATAAATTAATTCTTAAAAACATCATCATCATCATCATCATCATCGTTATTATTATTGTTATTATTATTATTATTTGTTGTTGTTGTTGTTGTTGTAATTCTTGTAGTGTAATATGTTTGTAATGTCCTCCACCCTCATCAAATCTATAATTGTAATTGTATACCTGCTCTGATCACCTTGTTGTAGGCTTGGAAGTATATGTTGTCGTTCGTAATCATGTGAATGGATGGATGTATTAAGTCTCTAATCGAAACATGCGCTCATTACTGCTTAGTATTTGCAGGCCTTTACTGGAATAATGATTAACAACACATTGTGCAGACTGTTTATTTAAAGGGCATTTCAGTCTTACACGCCTGCCCCACTTCAGCTTGCACCAGTCTAGTCCTGCTTAAGCTAAAAAGAGTGTTCAGTTCTCTCTAATGAGCCTCAGTGCAGCCAATAGGTATTTCATTCTGAGAGATGAATAGAGGTTGAAAAATGGTCAGGTTTTTCTAAATAAAAAAGTCTTTTAGATTCTGATAATCAATAAAATATTTTTTTATCCTTATTTCTGTGCAGCCTGGTACCAAATGACCCACAGACTGGTGCCGGTCCACTTTCTGGGGGTTGGTGACCATTAATATAGAGGATCCATGACAAAAAACATCTGCTGGGACACCAGTTGTGTTGACATCTTCAGTGTGTGTGTGTGTGTGTGTGTGTGTGTGTGTGTGTGTGCACATACACATACACTTTAGGGTTAAGGTGAAGGTCTGGGGTGAGTCTCCTCTGCCCCCAGTTTGGGATTGGATTTAGGGGTAAAAGGTTATCCGTCTGGAGCTTTCAAACAGCTAGTCAGCTGCTGAACATGCAAAATGTACGCTGGTGATTGAATCTGCTTGAACGCTGCAGTAACGTATTGGTATCATTTACAGTGCATCTGGAATGTTTCAGACTTTTCCACATTAGTTCGGTTTCACACTTATCATAAAATGGATTTGGTTCATTTTTTTCATCCGTCTATCCACAATGCTCCACAATGACAAAGCAGAAAAACAAAAAATTCAAGAAAACCAAACTATGAGTACACTGATCTCCATCTTTCTCAAATGGAGAAAACTTTGGAACTAGAATGATAAAGACAACATATTCAGAACGAATGTCTCATTTTGGGCAGCGGTGGTCTAGTGTTTAGGGACTAGGCCCAAAGATCACATAGGTGGATTACTCTGAGGTACCCTTGAGCAAGGTACTGTCCCCGTTACTGAGCTCTAGGTGCCGGACATAGTTGCCCTCTGATGCACAGTGCGTGTGGGTTAAAAGCAGAGGTTGCATTTTGTTGTGGTTCACTGTCTGCTCTGTCGTGTTTCACAATGACAAATATTTACTTTCATGTCACTTCATCCTAGTCACTAAGAATGAGATACAGAGTTCCTTTGTGAAGCTGTGAGAACCTTAAAGAAGGACAACCATCACTAATCAGGCCTTTGATGGTTAAGCGGCCAAACAGGAGCCGTTCCTCACTAAAATGCACTTGAAAACCTGCTGAGAGTTTGCCCACAAGCACCTGAAGCAGAAACCTGTGGTCTAATGAATCACAGATTGTACTATTTGGCCACACTTCCCAGTGACGTCGGTGGAAAAAACCAGGCACTGAGCAGCATCATGTAATTAATACCAGCCCAGCAGTCAAACATGGTGGTGGCAGCACCTTTCTGTGGTGATGTTTTTTACTGAGGCAGGAAGTGGAAGAGCAGTCAGGACAGAAGGAAAGACAAAAACAGAAAAATATAAAGCAAACCCGAGTTACAACCTTTTCTGAGGTGTTCAGGATCTCGGGCTGGGGTTGAAGTTTACAAGACAACTAGCTGAAGCAAACTGCCTAGAAACATAGGAGTGTCTTCGGGAAAGCAATGAATGTTCTTGACTGGCTCAGTCAAAGTCTGGACCTGAACCCTGATGAGCATCTCGGGAGAGACCTGAAAATGGCTGTGCACCATTGGAACCTGGCTGGGCTTAAATGATTCTGCCATGTGCCATGCTTGCAAGAAAGTCTAAAGCAAGAAATAGAATCTGACTTATTTACATTACAAACCTGGATTGCTTTGTTATTGTGGAGTATTACGTATAAACTGGTCATCATTCAGTAAATCTGCATTGCAATGAATTGGGGTTTAGGTGTAAGAAGGAAAACAAAGGTGTTTTAATGCATTTTATTCTTTGAATGATTCAAAAGGGCGTAGCTCTTTCACGTACACCCTAGTGCCTTTATTAAAGCATACATGTGGATTGTGCAGACAGGGGAACATTTATAAATTGCAGGCTGAACTCGTGCTTTGTGTTCCAACATGTATGAACTCTCTTAAGACAGAAGAGAGGGTGTTGATTGACATATATGAGGCCCAGAGGGCCTTTTCATTGGATAATGACCTGTTCTCTTTTTTTTCCCTTACAACAATAACTTTGCATCACCTGTGAGAGCTGAGTGTGTGTAAATGTGTGTTCGTGTTGTTACAACTGGAACAATTACAGATGCTTTGGTGTGGGGCGGAATTTGGGTGAGTGCTGTTGTTAAGCATATTTCAGCACATATGTATGCACACATACCCACACAGAGAATCAACTAAAACCTATTTATAGATGTTATAACTTTGCATTTCCCTTCATTAAGGGCTGCTGAATTCCTGCTGTAAGACATCTCCAGGAAAACTGTTATCTGTGGTGGCTTTGGAAAGGAAAAAATAGGTGGATGGGTGCGTAGATGGATTGCAATAGTTGGCTTTGTTCTCTGGCAGGAATATCTCTGTAGCACCAGATAGTTTTAACAGACTGGAGTTTTGTTAAAGCAAAGCCAAATACCTCAGGTTCTGCGCCCATTCCTCTACTCTTTTCCTTCTTAACCCCTCACTGTGGTCTGCCGCATTGCTGCTGTGGTAGCCAGAGGCTTCTGAACTGAATATTTAAAGTCTAATGTGCACACATACTTGAACACACACACACACACACACAGAGGCACATTCACACACTTCAGTGCCAGTTTGAGTGAGCCGAACACCCAAATGGAGTCAGCAGATGTCAGGTTTGGACGGATTAAATTAGGCCTTCAGTCACTCTGCTGTCCAGCACTTACTTTTGCTGAAACGAGGGAAAGGATGGCGCCTCCAGTGTGTGCATGTGTGAGTTACAGGATGCAGCACAAGGGATGTGATATCACTGCTCTGTTTTTAAATTATGGGGCAACTGATGATGCTCATGGGATCCTATGAATTTGTATTTTGCATGTTGCAAGTTTTTTTAAAGAAATAAGCACATATTGTTGGTCGGCTGGCAATAACTATGCAACTGAAATGTAACACGGCTCACAAATGGTGCAAACCATTAAGCTTCGAAGCTTTGGCTCTTGTGAGACGTAAAAGCGCTTCGGCAGTGCCGCCTGTCGTTCGATCGGCATGAACACCAGTCTGCAACACATCTCAAACAAATTTCTCGCAATCGCCGCAGTAAACCTGTGGATGCATTTGCAAAGAGGGTGTGGGTGTTTTCCTGGCCCCCGGTTCATAGATGCCATAAGCAAAAATAAATATATGATAACTATTTTTTTTATCTTTTCAAAACTCTGATCAGGACTAATTGTCATTGTGAAACAGCACAGCACACAGTGAACCACAAGCAAATGCATTCTCTGCATTTAACCCACACGCACCGTGAAGCAGGAGGCAGCTAAATCCAGTGCCTTGGGAGCAGTGATGGGGACGATACCTTGCTCAAGGGTTCCTCAGGGGAACCTCCTGATCCTGGAACCTAGTCCTAAAGCACTAGCCCACCACACTTTTGACCGCATTGATGAATTGATGCTTAAGTCAAAGACATTTTTGGCTCATGTGTGCCTGTTTGTCCCCTGAGCTTCTAAAATCTGAAGGTTTGTTTTTCACCCAAATAAAGCAAAGCTTCTCCCTCTTAAAGGTCAGAGCTCCAATTGGGATTGGGCCTTCTTCCAGGAGAGAATAATGTCAATTATTTCTCTGGACAGCTCTCAGGACGCTTATTAGGGTTCCTGGAGCTCGAGAACATTCCTGTCTTTAGGCTTTGGGTTTTAGCCCTTCAGGACCAATCTGCACTCACCCACAAATTAACTCTTTCTACATAACCAAAGCAAGCGCCGGCAACATTCTTCAGAATGAAACATCGCTCCAAATGAAAACCCAAGTCCCACGGAGACTTTGAGCACACATTAGCCTCGTGCGAAGGATGGAGTATACCAGTGGTGCTCAAACATCCTGTCAGTCTGCAGATTTTAACTCTTTCCACACCACAAAGCAGTGTGTCTAATTACACTTGCGTTTTCATGATGATATGGCCGCAGTGCAGTCCGAGTGGGTTGTCGTAAGTCATTATTTAATCGTGTTTAATGTTGGTTCAGTTGTATAAATAGTCATTTTATAAAATGTCAGAGATGAAGTGTGTGCAGACATGACAGATGGTTATGGCTAAAACAGCGGTCAGTAAGAGAGGAGAAGAGAGGAGAGCAGCCAATAAGCTGCAGAAGGAATGAAGTGTGTATGCTGGTCTGTATGTTTCAGGGCCTTTAGGTTTCAGGCAACTTTATATTTGTAGTGATCTAGCTGTGATGTTAAAAAGGGCTTGTGAGTAAGTGAAGTATTTTATGTTAAGGGGCCTCAATCCTGTATTTTATTATTATTGTTATATGTTATTTTTTATGTAAATGTTTTGGGGGTATTATGTGCTTAAAATAGCAATTATTCATGTTTTTTCCATTTATGTTGCCTCTTTGTATTCCTTAGGATTCATCAGACTGTTCGTATTACTGTAACTTTATATCTGATAATTGGAAATGATTCTGATTGGCCCCATGAAACATTTCTTATTATTTCAGCGAGGAATCATTTCCCCTCGAGAAACATGAATGAAAATTTCATGACAACACCAAGAAGGGACCTGATAATGTGCTCAGGCTGTATGCTGGTAGGGACAGCAACATTCTGCAGCATCTCGCTCGTTCATCTGTCATTTTCTCCTTTATGGTGCATTAAAAAGCAGATGTCCCATCACCACCACCACTTTCTGTACTGCAATCTGTCAGCTTCTAAATGGGTATCATGAACGTACGAGTAAGATGCTGAGATTTGGGTTGATGGACAAGAGTAAATACAAGTATATCAGAGGGACAACTTGATTGCATTGGTTTGGACATGTCCAGAAGAGAGACGAGGATTTTATCGGTAGAAGGATGTTGAGGATGAACCTGCCAAAAAAGAGAAGAAGAGGAAGACCAAAGAGGCTATTGGAGTGAAAGAGGAAGATGCAGAGGACCGGAACGTGATCCGCTGTGGCGACCCCTAACGAGTGCAGTTGAAAGGAGAAGATGAAGATCATGGACATATGAGTGATATATATGAAATCTTATGTCATTGTTTTATTCGTGAATATGAGCTTTCTGACACTGTGTTAGACCCGCTGGTCTGTTGTGTTTCCGTCATGAATTATTGGTCAGGAATCTCCCGGGAGAAAGCATGATTGTGTTCCGTTTGGTCCTGATCCGAGCTGGTGCGAGATATTTATAGCTTTCTGGTCAAGCTGTTTGTGCTGATCTAAGGTCAATAAAATGTGTGTGTGTGTAGGGGTGTGTGTGTGTGTGTGTGTGTGTGTGTGTGTGTGTGTGTGTGTTTGCGTGCGTGTGTGTGTGTGTGTGTGTGTGTGTGTGTGTGTGTGACAGAGATTGCTGGAGTCCCTCAAATCATTCCCAGCTGCGGCATGCTTTGAAGCTGACACACTGTCCCCTCTCTCTCTTCTTTCTTTCTCTCTCTCTCTCTCTCTTGCAGATTTGATTGTTGGTGCCTTTGGAGCTGGCAAAGTGGTAGTGTACAGGTAAAGCACCCACACACACACACAGATGCACACACACACAAACTTTTTGTATACAAATAGCGCCATATGTTCCTCGCATCAGTCTTTTTCATCAGAAAAAAGTTGTGGATGGATGTGAACTTGTTTTTCTGTGATCATTGGAAGGCCATTATCATCTGTATGTGAATGTGGCATAAACCAGAGTATCAGATCATATTTTTAGATTTTCATATTAAAATCAAGTGAACGTGACTGTCATTGTGAAATACGGCACACAGTAAACCATAATGAAATGCATTCTCTGCATTTAACCCACACACACGTGCAGCAGGGGGCAGCTACCTCAGGGCAACCTGGACTGGGATTCGGACCCACAACCTTCCAATCCTGGGGCTGTTTTATAAGTCAAGCTTTAAAAATCTACAAATAAGGCTTTTTCCCCAGAGAAATGAAAGTAGTGTACATTCTTTTAATGTTCGGACCATTGAGGACAAAAACGTCCAGGACGGACGTTTAAAACATTAAAGTGCAGAAAAAACTCACATCTCACATCGTGAGATAAAGTATACTCTTTCAGATGAGATTTGACACATGATCGGATTTATTCTTTTTTTCCTTCAATGTCTGACCCGAAAGTTGCCTCAAATTTCTTTGCACCCTTTTTTTTTTGTCCACCTTTAACTTAAAAGTGTTTTGCCGTTTGGAAGGTTGGAGCTGAGACCTTTGACCCTTGTGGCTTCAGGACATGCTGTTTTTCTCAGATTGTGTTTCTTTCTGAAATGATTCAAGTCAGCCCCTCAGATTCTTCAACACAGCTACTAAGTCTCAAACACACATATTAAGCATGTCCTGAGACACACACTCGCAAACACACTCCCACACATGCCTGATGTGTCACAGCAACATTGTTAAAACGTTTAGCAGGCCTGATCGCCAATGTGTTTGTGTAAGCTAATGTTACCAGCTCTGAGCTAGAAGTGTGCGCGCACACTCACACACTCTCACACACGCACAGACACACACACACACACCAAAGAAAGAACATAACCAATCATTAGTCACATGCTAAACTCTCAGCACTTAACCTTTTTTAGCCATTACTTAAAGGGAAGTTCCACCAATTTTTTAAAACTTCAGCACAAATTGTGCAGCCATTCAGAGAAACTGATTTTCTTTCCAGTGGTAGTGATAGAAACCAAGAGCTGAAGCCACATTCTTTTTTTTATTTATTTTTTTTATTTATTTATTTATTTTTTGCTGGTCCAAATGACCCAAGATTCTGTCCAGATTTTATGCGTAGGCTGTAAGCTTTCACTAGAGTTACTCTTTAGGCCAAAGGTTTTTTGTAAAACTGTGTTTAAACAGTGTCTCAGGCATCAGGTTATTCACCATTGTCTGTAAATACTGGTGAGGGAGCTTTTATAGACATTAACTCATTGAACGTCCGGTGTCTTTCATCACTGTGCAAGTTTCTGTGGCACGGGACACTTAACTATAAAACGAATAACTTGCTAACACGTTTGGTTCTTGAATTATGTAGAAATGTGTCAAAAATAAGAAGGATTCCTCCTTTAAGTCCTTACATAACATTATGATCAAATAATTACTGTTTATTGTAATGTAACATTAAAGTGATTACATTAAAACTCATCCAAATGAAACAATAAATCACTTTATTTCATCTGCATTTACAGTTCAGCACAAACATAATCAAATTCCCATTACAGCCCCCATCATTCTCTAATTCACTGTTAGAGAATCGTATCGTCAGGCCTTGCACACACACAGCGTGTCCAAAAGTTTCAAGACACCCCTTCTAACATGTGAATTCACTTCAAGGTGCTCACATTGTTGACAGAGGTGGTCATTTACTCACATGGCTTGTATAATCTCTATAAAAGGGCATTAACTATCAGATGGGGAGCTCTGGAACAGATGCAGCGTGACCAATAACAAGCATGTTCTACATAGGTTTCCTCCTGGTTCTTCTGTTTCCAATGAGAAGAAATGCTTGTCTGATGGATTTGAGATGCTAAATTGTCCTCTAAACAGGAGTGTGTGTGTGTGTGTCTGCCATGCGATGGACTGGTGACCTTTTGCCCCATGCAGACTGGGATAAACTCCATCACCTTCTTTGGAGTTTGTACTTAAATGAATTATTTCATAGGCATGATGGTTAGGGAGTTGGCCCCAGGATCAGAAGGTCATGGGTTTGAATCCCAGACCAGTAGGTTGCCCTGAGGTACCCTTGAGCAAGGTACTGTCCCTATCACTGCTCCCTGGTTGCTATCAATAGCTGCCCCCTGCTGCACGTGTTTGTGTGTATGTAGTGTGTATGTAGGATTAAATGCAGAGGTATAATTTCGTTGTGTCTCACTGTGTGTTGAACTGTGCTTCACAATGACAAGAAGTGTCAGTTTCACTTTCACACCTGGTGAAATAAAATCGACCCTGATTCAGTTAGGATGGGACAGTTGGGGCCTAGTAGTTAAGGATTAGACCCCATGATCAGTGGTGGTTAGGGTCTACCCCAAAGTTGAGTCCCAAACCAGTAGGCTTATCTGAGGTATCTCTGAGCAAGGTACAGCCCCCAGCACTGCACCCTGGATGTTGGATGCAAGGCTGCCCCTTGCAGCACTGTGTGATAAATGAAATGCAGAGGAAGGATTTCGTTCATACTGAAAAGTAGTCACTTTCACTGCCACACTTCACATCTTGCTAACTGGGAATGTGTGCAATTCTTTTAAATGTGATGACCAGAGCGAGACCAGTGGTTACCGTGGACGCCCAGCTGCTTCTGACTCCCCAGATTCTCAACCCAGAGGACAAGTCCTGCCGTTTGCCCAACTCTGACACCATGGTTGCCTGGTAAGTGTCTCTTCACTGGTAAAGGGCAGTCTAACTGCTGTGAGTGGTCATGTTGTTGCTGTCCAATAAAAATGAGTACATGTGTCAAACAAGCAAGGACAGTTTGATTTGCCAGTGATACAGATCTTGAAAGCAGTCCTGTCGTTTGCTAGAATGAAGTGTGTGGTAGGCTTTTGGGGGGTTGTGTACAATAACAGAGCAGTTCCAAAGTGTTACACTCACACTCTCTTACGTTTTGCCAAGACACATAAACATATTATACTTTCCTGTGTATGGATTTTTGGTCCACACAGGCCCTCGCGGGGGGGGGTGCCTACTATAAACATACCCACTGTCTGTGTGTGTGTGTGTGTGTGTGTGTGTGTGTGTGTGTGTGTGTGTGTGTGTGTGTGTGTGTGTGTGTTTGTGTGTGTGTGTGTGTGTGCGTGCATGTGTGTGGCTTGCAGAAGAAAGCGGTAGAGGTTTTGGAAAGACACAAAAAGCACGAAAGTGTGGAATTCTGTAATAACAAGAGAGTAGCCTATTAAAATAAATAAGCAAACTCTACAGAGAGAGAGTGAGAGAGTGAGAGAGTGAGAGAGATGCACATCAGCAAAAAGAGAACTCCCGTCACTGCTGCTCATGTTCAGGATTTGTTTCATCTTCATATGTGGATTTAAACCGTGTGTGTGTGTCTGTGTGTGTGTGTGTGCCTGTCGTAGGTCTGAACATGCACACACACATGAATTGCCTGTTTGGTAATGGTACAAATTAAAATGAACACACACACACACACACGCGCACACACACACACACGCACACACACAAGATGCCTGTAATAGTCTGAGCACAGGGCAGCAATTGTACCTGGAAGATGGGCTGCAGGAGAAGAAGAGTTGTTCTGGGGTCAGATCAAAAGTCAGGGGTCATCCCTTGGGCACTAGTGTGTAAATGTGTGTATGTGTGTTATATGTATGTGTATGTGATGTCTATGGTAATTACCCTTGTCATGGGAGAGCGTTACTAATGAGACTGACAGAGAAACATCATTAAGTTATTCAGCAGGGCTGCTTCCTGCCTTAAAAACATACACATGTTGTACCAAACACACACACACACAGATGTGTGGTGCACAGGTCACATGTGTTGGTCATAGCTGCATGCCTAAAATCACTGGATGGGTCATGTCAAGGTTACCATGATTACAACGGAACACACTGTGCTGGAATTTGTCTTGCGGAGTATTTCGAACGCTCTTCTCACACATTTTCCCTTCACTGGAAAATCCAACAAACGGCAAATGCAGTGACAGGTCAGTGAAAATATTTCATTATGCAGGAGCATCGGGCTGCAACAGTCGCCCATAATCATCAAGACTCGTTCTTCGTTTAATGTGATTTGACACGAAAACTAGGCTCACAAGCACTATTGCAGTTCATTCCAGAAGTGTTGATTTGGAGATCAGGGCTCTGTGCAGGAAAAGGAAGTTCCTCCACGTCTTTATGTACATTGCTTTGTGCACAGTGGCAGACATTATAGTATTATACCGGAATTAAGGAAGCCAAAATCTGCCTTTATTCCTCTCCCAGTAGCCCTTGCTGTTGCCACTGTGCATTCCAGTAGGTTCTCCTGGCATCCACCACACCAGATTTATGAAGGTAATGCCTGATTCCTCACTTTAGAGGACACATTTCTTCATTGTTGTGTCTCACTACTCTAGCCATCACTTGGCATTGCACATAGTGGTCTTAGATCTGTTTATGATGGAATCCTAGGACAGTGCCAAGTCACTGAGCTCTTCCGTATGACGATTCCACTTCTGGTGTTTGTGTTTGAATATTGCACGGCTTTGTGATACGCAACTTTACTTTAAACACTTGAAGGCAATAATTAAGAGGTGTCCAAAAACATATGGCCATATTGGGTTAATAGTGAATAGGAAATGGTATGCAGATTGGGTCTCCATACAGGCCAGGCAGGTCTTTGTTGCAATCTTTATTCATGCAGGACGTAGTTTTGTTGGTAATTCAACCCTAGACGTACTCAAAAGTGTGTGTGCATGTCATGCGGTATTAGCAATTACACACTTTTGGGCCAGTGTTCCCAGTTGGGCATTCTTGAAAAGGTTTCACACCTTTCACATTCTGGAAACACACATGTAGGAGTGCAGCTGTGAGGTGCAAGAGAACTGGAAGGAAATAGTCTTAATTATGTGCGTGTGTGTTTGGGGGTGAGAGCGTGCTGTTCGTGACAGGTCCATCAGTTGGAAGTGTAATCCTGGTATATTAAACCCCTCCAGTTTCTCAAAGTGCCGCCTTTTTTACATTCCACCAAAGTAATCGCTCATGGAGATGGAGACTTCCTGTGCTGCGCTGATATTGGGCATGATAAGTGTGTTTGCGTGTGTGTGTTGGAGAGGTAAAGGGTGCAGAATGTTCCTTCAAAATGTTCATAGAAATAGCATCCCAGGAACTGACCTTCACAACAGAAGACTCGCACTTCACATGTAAAGCTAAATTCGTAAATATTTCGGTGCACAGATAGTGTTAGCCGTCTTCAAGATCCTCAGTGGTCACTTTTCTATCCCACTGTATCTGATGCAACATCACAAACCCATGCAATCGCCAGGTCAGTGTCGCTGATGAGCTGAAAATAATCCACCACCCAAGTGATCGCAGATGAAACATGCAGAAGCAGATGAGCTGTGGCCTGTAATTTTATACCTGAGGCAGGAGCTTCTAATAAAGTGGCCAGTAAGTGGACGAGGTAGGTGTTTTGATAAATTGGCCAGTAAGTGGACGAGGTAGGTGTTTCTGATAAATTGGCCAGTAAGTGGGAGAACAAGGTGGGTGTTTCTGATAAATTGGCCACTAAGTGGATGAGGTAGGTGTTTCTAATAAAGTGGCCAGTAAGTGGGAGAACAAGGTGGGTGTTTCTGATAAATTGGCCAGTAAATGGATGAGGTAGGTGTTTCTAATTAAGTGGCCAGTAAGTGGGAGAACAAGGTGGGTGTTTCTAATAAAGTGGCCAGTAAGTGGACGAGGTAGGTGTTTCTAATTAAGTGGCCAGTAAGTGGACAAGGCAGGCGTTTCTGATGAAGTGCCCAGTAAGTTGAAGGACAAAGTTGATGTTTCTAAGAAAGTGGCCAGTAAGTGGATGAACAAGGCAGGTGTTTCTAATAAAGTGGCCAGCGAGTAGAAGCACATGTATTTGTGTTTCTAATAAAGTGGTCATAATAAGATACAGCTTCAATGCCGCTCCATTGCTTTCAAGTAAATAGGACTATCTAGGCCAGCGCAGCCTTTCACCAAGTGAGACCTGCCTCCACGGGGCAGGAGGTAGAGATTTCAAGTGTGTGGGTAGTTCAGATTACAGACCTGCGTTGTGATATAATTGAAGAAGAAGAGGGAATGAGAGCGTGGGGTGTGGGGCTGGTTTGAGGTCACTTAGAGGCGAGTTATTCAATAATGTCAGTTCTTCGCCCGCTCCACTGGGCACAGTATTGATGCTCATGTCATCGTGAGTCCATTTCAGTTTGGACTGAAAAATGCAGACAATCCAATAATCTCATGGATTAGACTGTAAAATAGACTATACAGTATACCATGGGCTGTACAATAAGATGTACAGTTTGATCAACTTTACAACAGACAACAGTTGTGCTTAAACCTTTATTAACCCTTTAGAATGTTCTAAGTAGCTAATAAAGAGAACCCGATTAAGTCATGAATGCATATCTGAGTGGTAAAAGGTATGTGCGTCTATGCCTCCCTTGTTATACAGTTCCAAAAATAATAAGCAGACCTGTATCTTGGTCAGTTTCAGCTCTGGGATGTTGGTGGTTTTCCTCATTGAGCTTCTTCTTTCAGGTCCTTCCACAAAATTTCGTTTGGGTAAAGATCAGGGCTTTGCCTTGACCATTCCAAAACATTATTCTTCTTAATTTATTCATTGATAGAACTTGTGGACCTGGGTTGTTGTCTTGCTGCATTACTCACTGTCCCTTTATTGTCCTGTAACGGACAGATAACCCAGTGCCTTCCTTTAGAATTCCCTCTTGTTCTTCCCTGTATAGGAAGCCACCCTGCTATAGATGTGGGAAAACTTAAGAAGGGATTCTTTCTGCAAACATAATATTTCTCATTTAATCCAGAAAAGCTGCATTTTGGCTCATTCAGATGCTTTTTGATTGTTTTCTTGGGAGGAACAGTGGTTGTGAACTCTTTTGTGAACTGTTATTTGCACACTGTGACTGTGATTCGGTGAGGCCATTCTTTAGAGGAAGTTTGTAACCTGTTCCTGCCCGAGGGGTCAGGTGTGAAGTGTCCATTCACACCTGACTGTCTTCTCAGTCATCTCGGTGACACTAATATCATGTGTCATGTGTGGTTTTATTCACCTCTCTCTCTCTCTCTCTCTCTCTCTCTCTCTCTCTCTCTCAGTCTGCGAGTTGATGTATGCACTCTAGTCTCGGGTATTGGAATTCCAGATAACGTTGGTGAGTACACTGGTGCTGCTGTGCTGTTGTTTTTTTAATCACTATGGTCAGTTCAGACTGACCTGCTAATTGAGCTTTAAAGAGCAGGTCATCGTAACACAGTGTCATTAACACACTTCACTGCTAAAAGGTGTGTGTGTGTGTGTGTGTGTGTGTGTGTGTGTGTGTGTGTGTGTGAGTGAGTGAAAATGTTTTTTTGTTTCTGCCATCTATCCTTCTTTCTTCCTTGCTTGCTTGCTTTCTTACATCCCTCCATCCTTTATTAGCTCTTTAATCCAGTCTTTCTTTCTTTCTTTTTCATTCCTCACATCTTTCATTAGTTATTTAATCCTTTCCCTCTTTCTTTCCTTTTCTCCCCTCACATCTTTCTTTCTTTCTTTCTTTCTTTCTTTCTTTGGCAGTAACAGTTGAACTGATCTGTGAGGACAGAAGAAGCAGTAAAGAGGTAGAGTGATAGGTTATCCCTCCTCTCTCTGTCTCTCTCAGCTGTGACCATGGATCTGCAGCTGGATTGGCTGAAGCAGCGAGGAGCCGTGAAGCGAATGCTGTTCCTCGATTCCCACCAACATCACCGAACGCTGCAGCTGCTCATGGGCCAACAGGAGCACCGTCGCTGCCTCAATCACACCATCTACCTGAGGGTCAGCTTTCGGCAGCTCGACGAAGCATTTCCAACACCCAGCATTTAACCTTTTCATAGTCTAATCCTGTCTCTTGCCCCAAATTAAGTTCCTTCCTGAAGTCCCGAACTCCAGACGCTCTGCACAGCTTAGCCGATCGGCTACATTTGGGCTTGTGTAGATTTTTCACTGGACATTTTCCTCAAATTCCAGACAGCAGGCAACCACACTTAACGTGTTTTCAGGGGCGTCTTAAATGTGACCACAAAACACTAAACAAGGGTTAAAAAGTATTTTAATGCCTGTTTGTGTGGAGGTTACACACAAATCTTCAACCAAAATTACTTCTGTGATCTCACCCATGGGAAAGTGTTTTACAGGCCAAACCAAGCAGCTTATGTTCCTGATGGGGAAAATTAAATGTCTAGCCTTAACTGGACACAACTGGACATAGTCTCCTCCTCACTCAGTGGGACACTTTAATGAGTGAATGTGGGGACTGGAAGACGTTATTATCCAGCAATGCTGACCCTGGGAAAACGGTCTTCCATCCAAATCTGTGAAATAACTTCAGAGAGCAAGACCTCTGCATCGCGGACCCCCATGTTCAGATGTGTAAAGGCTTGCATGAAGGTTTTTTAAACTATTGGACTCATGTAAAATCAAATATATACATTTGTTAAAATGGGGGCCTTGTGAGGCATCCTCGCTCGATGGACACATTGGGCTAAATGAACTAAATTATTCCTGTTGGACAGCAGTGCTCGAATCCCACCAGGTCTTGCTCTCCAGGCTGTGTTTGAGTACAGTCGTACTCGGCTTGCTGGGGAATCCGTCGTTTCGTATTTCCACGCTGAGAGTGTGTTTTAGGCTTTGTTTGTAGAAGAAAAGCAGATTTTGTTAGAAACTCTGTAGTTTTATCACTGCTGTACCTTCTGCCTTCAGCACCAACTAGTGGATTTATTAATCAACTCCATAATCCTCCGTTAATCTGACTAATCTGATTAATCTGACACTGTATTTCCCTGTACACCTCAATCTAGAATCACACGTTATACCATCTCTCAAAACTCTCTCTCTCCCTCTCTCTCTCTCTCTCTCTCCCTATCTCTCTCTCTTTCGCTCTCTCTCTCTCTCTCTCTGTCTCTCTCTCTCTCTCTGTCTCTCTCGCTCTCTCTCTCTCTCTCTCTCTGTCTCTCTCTCTCTCTCTCTCTCTCTGTCTCTCTCTCCCTCTCTATCTCTCTCTCTCGCTCAATCTCTCTGTCTCTTTCTTTCTCTCTTTCTGTCTCTCTCCCTTTCTCTCTCTCCCTCTCTCTCTCTCTCTCTCTCTCTATCTATCTCTCTCCTCTCTCTCCCTCTCTCTCTCTCTATCTTTCTGTCTCTCTGTGTCTCTCTCTCACCCTCTCTCTCTCTCTCTATCTCTCTCTCTCTCTCTCTTAGTCTCTCTGTCTCTTTCTTTCTCCCTCTCTCTCTCTCTCTCTGTCTTTCTTTCTCTCTCTCTCTCTCTTAGTCTCTCTGTCTCTTTCTCTCTCTCTTTCTGTCTCTATCTCTCTCTCATTCTCTTTCAATTTCAATCTCATTCAATTTCTTTCACTCTTCTTTCTTTCTCTCACTCTCTTTCTCTCACTTTTTTCTTTCTCTCTCTCTGCTTGTCTGTCTATCTTGCTCTCTCTGAGAGAACATAATAAAGCTCTTGTATTTATTGTTCTAGGCTCTGCAGCAGAGAGGCGTTAACAGCATAGTAGTGCTATTAGATGAAGAAAGGACTGAGGAAGGGCAGATCAGGAGAAGGAAAGAGGAAAAGATGGTGCGAGATGGAGGAAAGACTATAATCTGAATCTAAAAAAAAAGAATAATAATTGACAGTATAGACGAATAAAGTACAATAGAAACAAAAATATGACAGAAAAAAGACCGTTTAAACAGGAAAGCTCTGTAATCTGCAATACCAAAACTACTCAGCGTGCATCTACGACTCATGAACACGGATTTCATCAACCTGAGAGAGGCCTCCTAACTTCCTAACCTCCTAAACCTCCTCATTGTGCCATGAGACACTTCCACATGTGTGGTGAAGGTCGGACTTCATCCCCATTTTTTAAAGGAACGTCCACCCAAACCCTGAGTTCACCTTCAGATTCACTGACAGTTGCTATCGCGAGATGAGATCCTTTTCTTTACGGAAGTCAAGTTTAATATTTACCTGATTTGTTTAACTGGGTTCTTTAACTGAGACTTTAAAACAGATGATGTTCTATATTTTTCCAATAATATTCTAAGGGGTTCCCAAATTTCAAGCACCACTGTATGTTTCTGCTGTATGTTTAAATAATACTATTTTTTACACTATAGGATGAAGCGGAGTTTAGGGATAAACTGAGTCCTATCAGTGTGGCTTTAAACTACAGCCTGGACCAGACAGCCCCTCTTCCTGGCCTACAGCTGCGACCCATACTGGACCACTACAGCAAGTCTTTCCACCATGAACAGGTGAGAGTGTGCATTCTTATTAGTAGTTTATAACAGAAGGGTGTCACCAAATCTACATTCACAGCATTTGCGTTCACAACTGCTGCAAATACAGATGAACCTCATCCAGATTAAAAACTCTATTGTGTGTTCTTTATTGCCTTCTCGCCCTCAGGCAAATATCCTGTTGGACTGCGGGGATGACAACATGTGTATCCCAGATCTAAAGCTCTCGGCTAGAATGTGAGTGCACAGTGTGGGTGTGTGTGTGCATGTGTGTGTGTGCGTCTTTATGCATATCCTTGACAGAGAGTGCCTGCATGTTTATTTGATTTATGGGGAACATTGAGCTGTGCATGTGTGTGCATTGGCACTTGTTTATAATCTTATTGTGTAGATTCAGCTAAACGGACAAGGCCTTCTTGCAGTCGGACATACACAGGGAGAGTGTTTATATCCAGCCCATTTGCGGCCTGCGAAAGCTTTTAGTGCTCCACACAGACAAAACATTTCATGCAAAAGCAGATTATTTTTTATTTGAAACAAACCGTGTTATTTATTCCTGCTTGCCACGCATAGGGACCAAACTGAGCTGGCAATCGGCGACGACAACCCACTGCTCCTTACCATCAACGTAGCCAATCATGGCGAGGGAGCGTACGAGACAGAGCTTCAGGTGCGCCTTCCCCCAGAGGCAGATTACAATGGTGTGGAGCGCCGGCGGGAGGTAAAGTACACAACCCAGAATGCATTTTTCCTTCATTTTTCCTTCTTTAAATGATAGGGGAAGCTATATTACCCAGAATGCATCCTGCATACTTTACCCAATTCCTTTTCTGTGTCTTTATTTTGTCTCATAGCCTAGATTATAGTTGGTAGCTGTTATTAGGTAGTAGCTTTTTCTCATATAGGAGGGTGGTTTTGCATTGAAACTCCATAAAAGGATCCACACTGGGTCCTGGGAATGGAACCCAGGAGCTTCTCGCCATGAGGTGCGACTCACTTTGTGCTGCGTGCCTTGAATATAGTTTCTTAAGAATCGATATATTCTTTCTAAAGAAATCTGTACACTTAAAAAATCATTTGAATGCAAACCTAAAGCAATGGCACATAAACCCCACCAACTAGATTTTAATTCGACTTTAATTATCCTTATTGACAAGCTCCTCATATAAATTTGAATTGACTGCACTGTGTAAGAACACTCATAGATTCTCAATATTTGGACAGAAGGCAGGGCAAGGAGCTGCCTGCAGCTGTACTGGGAAAATATTTTATGCATTTTAAATAGTAATAAAAACTCTATTTCTAGTGGTCAGTGTCAATTGGCCACAAATAAACCTGCGTGAAAGTGAATCTTTTGTCATTGTGAAAACACCACAGCACAACACGACAAAATACTTCCTCTGCATTTAACCCTTTCACCCAGTGTAGCAACCACACATCCAGCCCCAGGGGCAGTGTTTAAGGAAGGTCCCTGCTCAGCAGTGTCTAAACGCCTAAACCATTACACAATTATGCCTAAATCATTACACCCTTGCCTCAAGCCATGTAAGGCATCTTAAAAAGAATCTAAAAAAGTGTTCTGAGATGCTTTGCCCTATTTATGGGGTATTTTTATGAATCAACAATGGTTCAATTTCAATATCTTCCTGAAATCCTTTGCCAGCTTTTAAACAAGTACTGTTCGATGGGCCATCAGACCTGTCTGGGCTGCATATGATAGCCTGCCGTCCAGCATTAAAAACACAATCGAAGCCACTGCTGGGCTTTGGATGCAGTAATAAAGCTGGAATGTGGCGATTGTTGATGTAATTCTGACCAAAGTTCCTCATGAACCCACAGCTTGCAGTGCGTTGGGGACATTTAAGTGCTCGTAGGTTAACTCTGATTTTCACCAAGTGCCTGTCACTTCTAGGGGTTTTTCGTATATTGTGCATGTGCTTGAACCTCCAGACTGACCATTAAGATTGCAATCTCTCCCACTCTTTCTCTTGCTTCCTTGCTCTGTTAGTCGTTTTTGCAGACGTGGGCTCTGGTAATTGCAGCACGTGTTGGAGAGTGGCTTCTAATGTGATTAACGTGGCTCCATCAGCCAGGGTCCCTTGGGAACCAGCCCACTCGTGTGTTTGGGCCGAGAGGAAACAGTTGCTGGGAGTGGAGATATATGGAGAGAGGGGCAGGGAGAGAGGGAGAGAGGCGGATGCAGTATGAGAGAGAGAGGGATGATGGGGAGAGTGGGAAAGAGATGACAGGGCAGGGGGCCTCAGTGATATATGGTGTCATTATCATCCGTCAATTCATCATCTCTCTGTCTCTGTCTCTGTCTCTGTCTCTCTCTCTCTCTCTCTCTCTCTCTCTCTCTCTCTCTCTCTCTCTCTTTTTTTTTTTTTTCTTCTTTCCCTTATCTCTGTCTTTAAATAGAGCTGTTTGTTCTCATGCCCAGTTTTGTGGTTAGCCACGCTGCACTGTGCTAGGGGGAGAGAAGGAAATATTAATCATGGTATTTTATGCTGATCTCTGATGTTTTTTTAGTTTGTATTTTCTTTCAGAATGATTGAAATGACAGAACCTGGACGAATGCGTCATATACAACATTTGCATTTCCATAAATAGCATTTGGTTCACATTTTTTCACATGAGTAATGTACACGAGTGCTTGGTAGTTTTAAAGGGAATATGTTCCTCGCCCCTAAAACTGAATTACAAGCAACTTAAAATTTGCAAGACTAGAACAACGTGAAAGCATGTGTCAACAAATGAAAGTTTTCGGGAAGGTTGCAAGCCTAACACACTCTTTTTGCCCAGGAGGGTAGAGCTATGCAGGTCCAGTGAAGGCTCTTGGGCAGTCTTGTCCCTTTCAGAAGCTTTTTTAAACCAGCCTTGAGCTACACTACGTCTTTTTGGAAAGTCAGAACAAACCCAGAAGGATAGACCCAAAACTAAATGTCTTCTGTGATTGAACAGTAAGGCATCAATGAGGAAATCTCTGTTTTTCAGGATCTACAGATTCTCAATTGCGAACACCGTGTGGAAAACGACTCTCAAGTGGTGGCGTGTGATCTGGGGAACCCTATGGTGGCTGGAGCAAATGTGAGAAAACTCTTTTTCTTCATTCTTATCTCATTTTCTCCACCTCATTAAAATGTAATTAGGCAATGGAGTCAACCACAAAATGTATTTTGAAGCACCCATCTTCTTGGAATTCTGTTTCATTGTCCGCATTTTGACTTGGCAAAAGTTTTACACCGGATGCCCATCCTGATGTAAATAAAAACAGCACCATAGTCAGATTAGTCCATTTAAGTAACCTGAAGAAAGTCATGGATCTTACGTTCTAGCTCTAACTGCTTTGGCAGCCGTTTGCTGGTTCTTTTATTGCTGGGGGTGATTATAGTCCACTCCATTCTTGACACTTCTATGGTTCTCGTAAATATTTGTGCATCTGGAGTGATGTTGAGCAGTTGTTAAAATGCATGTAGAAGAAATGCTGGGTGGCTGAGTGTGGTGGGCTGAACCTTTCTAAAAGGTTCTAAAAAGAAATATCACACACAAAAGAAAGATTAAAAAAAATTAACTCTAAAATAAAGATGACATGTGGGCCTAGATGTCAGTACAGCAAGCTTTAGTTGAGCCTGACTATTGAGTTGGTTAATAATATTGACTAGAATTGGTAACTCTGCAGAAGGATGCTGAGATTTTCGTTGGGTGTGACGAGGATGGACAGGATTAGAAATGAGTATACTAGAGGGACAGCTCAGGTTAGACGTCTTGGAGACAAAGTTAGAGAAGCAAAATTTGGCCAATTTGGCCCCAGAAACTGTATTAACAACAGATGCCTTTATGAATAAATCTAGATGTTATAAATAAATCTTAAGTTTGCACCATGTAGCCTTATTAATGCAGCCATGCAGTAAATCGTTACCATTTTCTCCATAAGAACAACGAATAAAAAAAACAACGAATAGTTAATAGTTATGGGTTGTCCCATTACTATTATTTTAGGTAAATTAGATTTTAAAAATTAACTTCTTAAAGTATTTTATTGAATAAAATAATCTAAGTGCTTTAAGAATAGAGTTTAAAAATAAAAAAATAGGAACTGATCATCATACATAACAGCTCTTATCTCACAACTTTCCAACACATTATTAAGTAACTACTGGAGTAGAAAATAGAGTGAAAGAAGAGGTGAAAGTGTGAAATTGGGGTTACAGGGATTATACGTTTGTGCACGGGTGAAAATGCAGTGGATGCCTCATTAATCCTGATGTTTCAGTCATTGACTGTCAACCCTGTGCAACCTGTGGAATGTAGCTGTTATACAGATGTGTTCACCCATGTGTGCGTGCATGTGCGTGCGTGCGTGTGTGTGCATGCGTGTGTGTGTGCGTGCGTGTGTGTGTGTGTGTGTGTGTGTGTGTGTGTGTGTGTGTGTGTGTGTTTGTGTGTATGTGTATGTGTGGAGAACTAAACCATGGCTCCTAACCGCAGTCTTTTGTGAGTCCTTTGCTCCACAACACCTGATTTACCACAAGTGGCTTGTTAATGGGTTAAATCTCTGTGGTTGGTTTACGCTGGTGAAGCAATGCATGTAAGATATTGTGACTGGTGAGAAGTGGGAGAGTTAGAAGTGGAGAAAGTCATCTGTAAAGTGTTCTCTCTCGCTCGTAAGCTGCTCTGTACAATTATTATGGGTGGCGGTGGTCTAGGGGTAGGGTACTCACCTATGGCTCAAGAGGTCCCAGGTTCGAATCCCACCTCTGGCACTGCCACCACTGGGTCCCTGAGCAAGACCCTTAACCCTGAATTGGTCCAGGGGGGACTGTCCCTGTAATTAGGACATGGAAGTCGCTCTGATAAGAGTGTGTGCTAAATGCCGTAAATGTAAATTCTAACATTGCAGTTTCTTGGGTTTGTGAAGGACTCATATCAATCATCTGACAGATAATGATTGACATAAGGAAACATTAAATATGGGCTTGTTAAACATGAAGTGTCTTTAAGGGTTAAAAAGAGGTCAAAATCATTTAAACTAGCATTAAACCCTGGCCTAAAGGTCTGACTGGTTTGTCGTCTTGTCTTGTCAGAAATAGTGTTTGCCAATTGCTGCTTTCTGCCATAACTACCTTGCCGAAAGTAATATTGTGATAATGATGTAGATTGTATATTGTACAGCCCTAATGAGTCCAAGAAATTTCATTAAAAATTATAAACACACACGTGATACACTGATTTTCTTGAGCAAAGCAACGTAAAAGTAGGAAGTGGCTGATGAGGCTGAGGATGCTGCCAAACACTGATCCTGCCAAAACTGAACCCAGAGGTTTTAAAGGCCAGGCTATTACAGAGAACAAAACTGGTCCTGGAAGAAATTCCTCAGTATATCCGAAAGTTGAAAATTTTTAAAGCCCCCCCCCAACACACACACACACACACACACACACACTTGCTTCATTGCTGTTTATTCCTTTCCTGTTATGATAGTCATGCCGGTTAAAGCCAGCGCAAATTAAAAGGTAATTCTCTCCTAATTTGACACATAAGCTAGTAAATGCTTCCTTCTGACCAGTGCCAGATGGAGAGCAGGGTTTATAACATTACTGCTGCTTAATAGACTCACTTAAAGTAACAATTCAGTAGAAAATCACATTTATATCATTTTTACCTTAAACATAGCCCGTCAGCCAAGACTGCTTTAGTTTTGCACTTTTGAACTGAATAGAATATAAAAATAGAGTGAATTAAATAGCATTGTGCACTGAAGCCTAAATTCTCCCACACTTGCCTCAAACCACATAGTGGCCAGTGTTTCCCTAATCATTAAGTCACATGGATGAGCTGCGTTAGGATGTAACTGACAGGATAATACTCGCTTCATATTGTTTGTTTTTAAATATTTAGTTTTTAGATGTAAAGATGTCAAAGACATGGAGTGGAGATGCTTGATTGCCACCTAGATGTGGCTTTTTGCGTGAGGGTGTCGGTCCGAGTGCCTGCCCTGCCATGGACGTTCGCCATGTGAGTGATGGGAAAGGCTGATAGACCAGCGAACAGTACTTACTGTTGCTTTTTGGAGTTAATTATTAAAATGTTATCCAGTTCTACAGAAATATAGCAGCGTTATTGTTTGTCCCAGTGTGAACCAAGCATTCAGATGGATTCCTTTCAGGCAGGTATTCACTCTCTTTGAGGTCACTTATAAAAAATAGTTTATGTTAATATCAAAAGTCACATGGACAGAACAGATAAACGGTTAAGTGGTGAAAAAAGAAATGTGATGATTCTATTCCGGACGCATGCATCTGACACCTTTGATGCAAGTAAATGTTAATCTTCTACCAGCCTGATGAAAAATTCTTTCACTGAAGTTGTTAAGAAACCTTAACTAGCCTTAACCTCAGTGCTTTCTGACACCATATGACCTTATGATTGCTCTTAAACACGGATGAAAGTGTGTCTCGTAGCTAAAGCAGTAGAATCTTTTGAAAACACACAGCTGTGTGTCATGCGAACATGAGCTTAGGTTTTTAGTTTCGGATTAGACAGGGGTTTACAAGTGTGTGATTGATTGGTTTAGGATTTTACATTAGGATGAGATAGACGTGTCCATCTTCAAGGTCACTTGCAGAGACCGAGGAGGAGGAGAGCCGGGTTTTTTTAAAAGGGAAGATAAAAGAAAGAAGAGTGGAGGTGTTGGTGAAATGCACTTAGGTGGAATGTGGGACGTTTCAGTTTTGTTCCATCTGTTTACTGAAGTCAAGGGCTGAGAAAAACTGGTGATGGAGTGAAGCGGAGAATAAGTGTTGGAAACTTACAAAGGAGGAATGAGAGATTCATCTCGATATATTTTCACTGATAAATGGGGAAGCTGTCATTGTTATTAGTTGGACATTGGAATTCTTGTTCTTTACTTCAACTGCCTGCATGTCTTCTTTTCACCACACCAATAAACCTCCTCTTTGTCCTTCCTCTTCTCCTCTTTTAGAAGAGGAGATCTCCATCCTCAACATCCTTACATTTACATCTACATTTATGACATTGAGCTGATGCTCTTATCCAGAGCGACTTACATTTCTCAACTACAGGGACAGTCCTGCCTGGAGCAAATTGGGGTTAAGGGTCTTGCTCAGGATGGTAATGCAGGAGGTGGGATTCCAATCTGTGACCTCTTGTTCTGTAGGCAAGTATCCCACCACTAGACCACCAGCACCCCACCTTCATCCTTCAGCCTTCATCAAATGTACTCACTGTATACTAATCTAGCCTCTCTGACTTTTTGTCTCCAAACTATCCAACCTGTGTTGTCCCTCTAGTTTACTCATTTCTAATTCTGCCTATCTTTGTCCAGCTTGTTCCCAAAGCAAACCTTTGCACGTGTAACTCTGCCGCCTCCAACTCTGCCGTGCTGTTCTTCTGAGTGCAACCGTCTCCAATCCATATAACATAGAACTGGAGTCAAATAATTGCCACCAGCAGTTTGCTGCCACATTTGCCACTCATGTTTTTATTATTTTATACCTCGCTGAGATGGGTAAATAACTACATGCTCCCACACAGAAGCTTGGTTCTACACTGCTGTTATGGGCCCTCTGGGTTCCACAGTGTAACACAAATCCTTTCACCATAATAATGTCCAGATAAGTCCACATCCTTCTTGTCTTTCTTGTAAATGCAATTCTTTGCAAAAATCCTGTCCAGGTTCTGTGTACATCACAGCGTTTATAGTGCACAGCCCCTGTTTTCCAGTAAAGAGCCACATAAAGACTACTTGAATATCAGGCAGGAGGAAAATTCCTTTTTGGCGCCATGCGCAGAATCCCTATTTTTTCCCTTATCATGGCAATAAAGCATACTTTATTTAATTTGATTTGAGAAACAGAGAGAAAGAGCGGGATTGATCATGGCGTCTAGTGTGGTCATGAGAAAGCTGAGGCCAACATGTTAACATCTTCCAGATTGGCAGGCGTCGTTGCCATGGATACCAGCCACTCCACTGGAGCCTGCAGGGGTTACCCCCAGATGGGTCAAATTAACGTGGCACCAGCTAAAACACTGAGACATGGCGGCATATCCCCTTCCCCATGCGCACTCTTTCACACACATTTACATCCACATCATTCTTCCTATACGTCACAGCACCACTGCGGTAAACACATGGGAAACATGTGGAGGCTGTGACCAAACACTCAAAACCCTCCTGAAACAAAAGGAATGGCCACCAGGACAACCTGCCTCCAGGGACCGAGCCCAAGAAGAACCACGCTTTTCATAGTCGGATCGCTTCAGCTCTGCTAAATCTGTCTGGCCCACAGGCCATTTTTGACTGCCTGACCTTTTGGAAGAGGACTGCGTTTCTCAGCAATGTGCCTCAGCCCGTGTCCTGTTGTATTGGATTGGATTGTATTTGTATCTTTTTACTTTTAAACTCTGAGTACATTTCAGAGCCTGTGAGTAAAAAAGTTGAAGCAGTATCCCTCCTCTTAGAGAGCTGTATTTATACTTAGAATTGGTCAGTTTTGACATCAGTTTTGCAGTGTCTGAAACCACATTGGAAAGCCTATTTACATTTACAGCATTTAGCAGATGCTCTTAACCAAAGGGACTTCCATGTCCTAATTACAGGGACAGTCCCCCTGGAGCAACTCAGGGTTAAGGGTCTTGCTCAGGGACCCAATGATGGTAGTGCCAGAGGTGGGATTTGAACCTGGGACCTCTTGAGCCATTGGTCCATAGGCAAATATCCTACCACTAGACTACCAACACCCATAACACCCATATTTAGGATCCTCTCTCACCACATCCACCTCTTCTTTGTTTTTCCACTCTTCCTCCTTCCTGGCAGCTCTATCCCCATCATCCTTTTCCCATTATAATCCTCATCTCTCCTCTGGACATGTTGAGGCCAATGCAATCTTGCTTCTCTAACTTTGTCTCCAAAACGTCCAACCTGAACTGTCCCTCTGATATATTCATTTCTAATCCTGTCCATCCTCGTCACACCCAAAGAAAACCTCAGCATCTTTAACTCTGACACCTCCCGTATAACAGAGCTGGTCTATGTATGAAAAAAATAATAATGATTACACATTTCCAATTATCAATATTATCCTCAGAACTGCAGCCCAAACCTCACAAAATAATCAAACTTGGTATAACATTGGCCAATTCACACTTGATTGTGATAAAGCTGTGTTGTCTGTTTGTTCTTAAAAATTCATTCTGCTAAAGGAGTCGTTACAGTGGGATCTTCAAAGTCCTGTGTGATGTTTCTGAGACTCTTGGAGAGTTCTGTGTTGTTGTAGATGTAACCCTGGATTGTGTGAATGTTTTCCACACACTTGAACTCCAATGGTCCATAAATACTCACAAAGAAGCAAGGTTATATATAATTGTTTATAATATCACAGAGGTCTGTTCATAGCCAGAAAAGAACAGCTTTATTTCACATGAGTGTTTTCCTCTCTTCTCCAGCTGTGCTTTGGAATCAGATTTATGGAATGAATATTGCTGTTCAATCTGGAGAGAGACTGCTTTATACAACTATTAGGCCAAGCATGAGTCCTATCATAAGTACTTTTGCATCAAACTTTGTGAAACGTTATTTAATACTAAGAATTAATTAAACTTGAAGCTAAATTTGTAAACGCATTATGTCATCTGTACAGTTTATGATGATTGGTCTAATGAAAGTACTGATATTGTCGTTAATTATATTACCAGTGATCATCTCACATTGAGCTTGAGGACATCCGATTCCAAAGGCATCCATATTATTATGGAGACTCCTTTATTTGTGACTAAAACAGCCTCCACTGTAATAGCAAGGCTTTCCATGAGAATTCGGAGTCTTGTCTTTGACTATCTGTCTTTTTTTTTTTTTCTTTTTTTTTTTTGCATGAAAATGCTTGCTGTACTAGATAAATATTGTAAAATAGCAAATTCCTAACATTAACTAATTAAGTTTTCCTTAAATGATGTCTTAAATAATGTCTAGTAGCTGGAATGTCTGCAGGATGTTCATTCATCTGTTCGTCAATCATAAATCATGCAAGTGAACGTTATTCATGGGCAGAATGGACCAAAGAATGCTCTCATTGTTGTTCTTAAGATAGATGTTCCCCTGCCTGCTCGAGAAGAGGGTTTCAACCAGAGGGTAGCCAGAAGAGTCCCCTGGACCAACAGGAAAATATGGGCGAGTGGGGGTGAAGAATGCTTTCCCTTCATTCATGGCTGGAGTGCCCTTGGGCGAGGCACTTAACCCCATAATTGCCCCCTGGGCACAGGTGTTGCAGCCCACTGATCCTCTTCCTGATGTGTGTGTTCACTGCTGGTGTGTCTGGCATGGGTTAAACACAGGGGACAAATTCATTCACTGTAGTGTGTGTGCACACAGGAATTTTATTAATTCGTTTTGATTTGTGAGGTCAGGCATTTGTGATGGATCTGGGAAGTCCTGACTCGCAATCAACATCACTGTTAATCTCCGAGGTGTTTGAATGAGATGAGGCCAGACCCCTGTTGGGGTTCCTTCAAACTAAACTCATCAGACTAGGTTTTTATGGACCATGCTTTATTTCCTGGCCTTCCGTTTACACAAAGTTAGAAGCTGAAAAATTCATCTGACATCAACTAAACCCACAGATAGTGAGTGATCTCAGGGTTGTGTGAGGCTGCTCATCCAGGTAAATTTCATAAAGCTCCTGACACATGATTCTTATTCTGGTGTTCCTTCTAGAAGCAGAGCTGTATTTTCTGGACACTTCCATTTCACTTAGTTTACCCAATAGCCTTTACCTAGTCACGCCCCTGGCTAACAAAGGCCGATAACTATTTTTTGTTGCGACTGTCACTGGGAGTAGTGTGTGTCTCTCTCTGTGGGCTTTATGAAGAGGACATCGGGTTCAACCTAAACAGAGCCTGATTCACGCTCAAACATATGGAGTCCGTCTTCAATCGGCTCGTGCTGCACGCTTGGCTCCAAAACAGCGTCTGTAAAGAAGACATGTGCTTCATTTCCTTCCCTTGCTCTATTCACTGTTGGTCTAACTTGTCATGGTGCAAGAGTTTACCACCAGGCACATCATACATGAACTGTCGTGACTCATTTGTCCGTAAACTCAGACTACACGCGTCTGCAGCTATTAGGACGGAAGTATTTGTTTGAAACAGCGGTGAAAAATGTTGGACTTTGTTTAAACACATGTTTAAAAGCCTGCAAACAGCAGTGGATGCACGCTAGTTATTACAGTAAAAGGGTCTCCTAGCAATCGGATATCTGTTATTCGTTCTGTTTTACTGCCGGATCAGTTTGTGTCCTCACTGAGGTCATAGAAAATGTACTTTGTAAATAGCGCTACAACCTGTTTAGGATTTTTTGCAGGGAAAATGTAATGTACTGTATAAATAGTGTATAATAGCAAACTCCCAACATTAACTAAGTTCTCCTTCAGCAGAGAGATTTATCCTAAACAATGTCTCAGCTGCTATGACTCCAGGATGTTCATTTATCTCCACTTCAATTCATAAATCATTCAAGCGATTGTTATTAAGGGACAGAATGGACCAAAGGATGCTCTCATTGTTGGACTTAAGATGGATGTTCCCCTGCCTGTCTGTAAATAACAATGTCTGCACATTGTTTTAGTATCTCCCACACTTTTTAAACCTTGTCTCACAGTCTGACCGTGGATCATTCTGCCCGAAAACTATTGGAAAAAGGGATTGTTAATGTTGTGTTAATTTCTCACCAATGAGTTTTTCATTCTCAATGGGTTCATTTGTGGAGAGGCATCCACAGCTCTATCAGACCCAACCCTGTCTCCTAGGAACATTAAAAATCATTGCAAGCTCATCTTCCTTTTTACATTTAGTTTCTCTCCAAGTAATGCATTTACCAGTCCCTTTTTTAGAAACAGGGCTTGAACTGAATTTATTAATCTAAAAATATGGAGTGCCTCTAAACGTCAATCATAATAATACTGTCTACAACGAGTGACTGAGTTAAATAAGATTCAAAAGTTGGAAAGTAGGACTTGATAATGTGTTGTTTCTAACATCTATTAAAGAATTCGTAAATCAGGATATTTTGTTTGCTGTCGGGATGATCAGGCCGTGCGATGAGATACATTTACTAATACTTATAACGTAATGCCATTGTGCCACATACCAACAACAGGCACACTACCATGTGTTGTAGCTGGTCAGTAGCAGTCCTGTGGTCAGAAAATGATCAGTATTAATATTAACTTTAGGGCAGTGGTGGCCTAGTGGTCACAGAATATGCCCCAGGACTGGAATGTTGTGGGTTCAAATCCCAGACCAATTGGTTGCCCTGAGGTAACATTCAGCATGGTACTAGCCCCATCACTGCATCCCGGATGCTGGATATGGCTGGCCACTGCTGCATGTGTATGGCTGAAAAGCAGGGGTTGCATTTCATTGTGATTCATTGCGTGCTATGTTGCCTTTCACTTTCACTTTTTCACTTCCCTGATTCTACGCCAATATAGCTTAATTGCTTTAAGGTCAGTGTTTGAAAAGAAAATTGACCACTGAGTGAGAGTACAAGTTAGGCTTTTGTAATAAAGTACCCAGTGAGTGGAGTTACACAATAAAGTGTTTCTAATAAAGTGACCACATGTGAAAGCACAAGGTAGGTATATATTTAAGTGGCTAGGATAAGTGTGTTGTGCTGACCTGTCAGTGTATTTGCTTGTATTCTTGTGACCATATGACCATATGTGGTTCTCTACAAACAAGAAGGGTGTTGGTGTGAGCACTCTGAGCCCTCTTTTCCTTTTTTTCCCCACGCTAAATGTACTAATCTGTTTTGTGTTTCATAAAGACTTTCTGATTCAGCTGTAATTGTCTCATTAGCGTGACTGAACAATTATGGTTGCCGTGGAAACAGATGATCTATTCCTTGTTAAACCCAAGTTTGCTTTCACAATGGCAGTCGCAGAAACGTGGTCCTCATTTCCATCATGGGACGTTTGTGATTTACCAGTGCTGTGGTGCTTTTTTTCTTTGTTTCCCCCCCACAAAAAGAGTGCAGCCACAAAAAGAGAGGCTCCACGGCCGGCTCGCCCTTTAATGTTTAACGGCACTTGTTCCTCTCGCCCCTCTGTTATGAGGCAGGCTTTGTAGAGCTTTTTTACAGGGTTTCTGAGTTAGTGTATACCCCGTAGCCATGAAGCTGGCCTTCATTAGAAAGCCCAGCGGCCATTATCATAGGCCCTCTAATGAACTGGGACATATGGGCACAGTTAGAGAAGGAGAGACAGAAAGACTGAAGGATGTGGCATATATAGCTTTGTGAGCAACTGAAATGTCATAGGATTCAGGAAATCACTTTGTTATTGAGGTGGTTGTGGAAATTACTTTTTTCCAAACACAGAAAGCTGTGAAGATGCCCCACCTCTCAGCCTTATAAAACAACACTGCTGTGTTCATTATGGCAGTATGGTGGGCCTGTCCCACTGCTAAACATCAGAGGGGGGACACTTACAGACATCACTTTAAATAGAAGTCAACATTATTGCTGGTTTTATTTAAACCCTGCTATATAATATTAAAATAACCATGCTATACATGTGTCATGGCACTTGTACTTTTCTGTGATAAGTTGACATAACAGAATATTTTCATAAACACAAGAATAATTGTCATGACAAAGTCTATAATGTTTGATGTCGTGATCTCAGTTATTATGCAGCGTAAGCTGTCATAACATCAAAGATCATTTTTTCAATGTACTCCCTAATTCTCTTTCAAGGTTCTCTAATCCAAGGTTGCAAGATATCTGGGTGTCGTGGCTGACAAGCAGTTGTACTTCTCGGATCACATTTTCCCAATTTTACAACATAAGAAAAATCAGATCATCCCTGACTCAGTATCCCACCCTGCTTTTGGAACTTTGCTTATACAAAGTTAAACCCCTTGATGAAAAAAAAGTGACAACCCTTGTCATTGCGAGGTCACAGCACAGCAGACAGTGAACCACAAAGAAATTGGACTTCTGCATTTAACCCATGCACACTCAAACACCGTGCAGCAGTGGGCAGCTATTGAAAGCATCCAGGGAGCAGTGATGGGGACAGTACCTTGCTCAAGGGTACCTCAGGGCAACCTACTGGTAAGGGGTTTGAACCCACAATCTTCCGATCCTGTGGCAAACTCCCTAACCACTAGGCCAACGCTGCCCAGATGGGCCAGAATTTGATGACATTTTTTGCATTGCATTACTCACTGAACTCAACTGGCTACCCATAGATGCCAATCAAATCAGCTCTTACTGCACTTTATCTTGAATGTCGATCCTTACCTGTAAGTCTCTTTTTCTGCTAAAGAAGCGAATATAATTATGACTCTAACTAACTCTTATTGCAAATTCATCCATCCATCCATCCATTATCTGCCGCTTGTCCCAAACGGGGTCGCGGGGGAGTGCTGGTGTCCAACCCAGCGCACACAGGGCGAGGACAGGGGACGCTCCCTGGACAGGTCGCCAGCCCATCGCAGGGAGGATCTTATTGCAAATTCTCTCAACTTAAAAGTTGCAGTGAAAGCAAAGGCTAGTTTGGGCTTCCTTCAAGACAGAAGAACTACCAACACATTCTTCTTGTGCCACAGCTCATTAACAGCTTTACACACTTTGAGAAGAACATCAGCTGCCAACTCTAATCTGCTTGCTAAGGCATGCTCTCTTGCAGTCACGGATGCCTCCTGACATGAGGGTCAGCGCTTGGATTGTTGCACCTCTCATCAGGCCTTGCCTGTTGTTCTGGGGAAAGAAACACATTTTTGTTGTTTTCAGAATTGTTTACAATTCAGAAGTGTAGACTCCAGATGTGGATGCAGAACATAAATGAAATATATCATGTAATTATGTAATTTCTTTTAAAAAGTACAAGAACAGCATGTTACGATGATGGGTAGACGGATGGATGGACGGATGGATGAATGGATGAATGGATGGATGGACATGGACAGGCGGATGGATGGATGGATTTATGTATTTCTATTTTACCCATTCCTTTTCTTTTTCTCAATTTCTCTCACTAGGTGTCTGTTGGTTTGCGGTTCTCTGTGCAACGTTTAGAGGATGCAGATTCTCATATTGGCTTTGGGCTGCAGGTGCTCAGGTATGGCTCCTTTCTTCTCATTTCTCTTGTCTGTACAACCAGTTCATTAGAACCCCCAAGCTTTTAGTTCCACCTTGTTGGTGGACATTCAAAGACTGAAGTCAGTTTGTTGTTGCATATTCTGTTTCAGACCCCCAAGCCTGGTATCACCTTGTCTTCTGTGCTTTGTTGTCTTAATTCATGACTCACTTTCTGCTAAGGTTCAGTTTGCAAACGTATATCCTGGTATTTTTTTATTCACTGGTATAATTCAGACTTCATTGTTGTATCAGGGATGAAGATGCAATAAAACCGGCCCAAACCATGATACTGTCGCCACCATATTTCAACAAGTGGATGAAGTTCGAATGCTGGAATGCAATGTTTCTTTCTCCAGACATAACAGTTCTTATTTAAATGGAAAGGTTCTGTTTGTTCTCAATTAGCAACAAAACATTGCCTTTTGAAGGCAATCACTTTCCCTTAGTGAGACTTCTCATTCGGTACTTTTGGCACTCATCATTTTCTAGATTGAATAAGAGCCTAAGTGTAATATTTTATCTAATTTGTTTATGTTGATCTCTAAAAATTGTAGAAATACTCTGAAACCGTACCAAGCGTGTGGGTGTCTTCTAATTCAGTTCCCTCTTTTGGTCACATGACACAATAGAACGTTCAGCATGGGGTTGTAAATAAAAGTGGAATGAAAGAGTAAAATGTCTACTGACAGACCTTCAGTCACAGATTTCAGCAACAACAGAGGAAATGTTACACCCACAAAATACACACCTTCTGCTCTTTTGGTCGCTCCAAGCCAAACACACTCCAGGCTTGAGATACAACAATGAACCAATAACACTCCCTCACATGTGTTCAAACACACAGTCCTTTGCACTGTTGCTTGTCCTTGTCTGTGCTCCTTAGGGGGGTGTTTAAGAGTGTGTTATAATAACACACCATCCTGTATTGCTTCTTGCAACTGCACTTTGTACCCCACACACATGCACATAAGAGTCAGAGTGTTTTATGAGAGGATGTTGGTTTTAGTGTTTGTGGAGTTGTTGAAGGAGGCTGGCAGAGTTCTGGGTTGATGTGAGTGTGAGTGTGTGTGTATGTGTGTGTGTGTGTGTGCGTGTGTGTGTGTATGTCTGCCTTTCTCCCTGAGGGTTCAATCACAGACCCTAGACAGTGCTCCACTGCACAGAGCAAGGCCAGGTCACAGACTGAAGTCTGTGTGTGTGTGTGTGCGTGTGTATGTATGTGTGTGTGTGTTTGTGTGTGTGTGTGTGTATGTATGTATGTGTTTGTGTGTGTGTGTGTGTGTGTGTGTGTGTATGTTATCGCCAGAGAATTTTCCAGGTGGCTTATGTTTGCTACATGTCTTCCCACTATGATTTTTCTTTACTCTGAGAAACAAATTCAGGGGGCAGCGGTGGCCTAGTGGTTAGGGAGTTGCCCCCGCATCAGAAGATTGTGGGTTTGATTCCCCACCAGTAGGTTGCCCTGAGGTACCCTTGAGCAAGGTACCGTCCCCGTCACTGCTCCCCGGGCGCTTTCAATAGCTGCCCACTGCTGCACGGTGTTTGAGTGCATGGGTTAAATGCAGAGGTCCGATTTAGTTGTGGTTCGCTGTGCTGTGAACTCGCAATGACAAGGGTTGTCACTTTCACTTTCAAATTCAAGAGAGAGAGACAGAGACAGATGGAGAGAAACAGAGAGAACTGATTACTGAGTATCTTATTTTCTTAATAGCCACTACTAAACTGCAAGAGTGTGCGCACATGTTTGTGTCTCTTCTTTAGGATTCTGTGGTTTTCTTGGTACAATGACTGGCGAGACAGTTGCCAGAGAACTTTGGCTTGGACAGTCCTCACTGAGTCCTCCATTGTTCGCACACCGCATGATCTGTCTCTCACTCAGGGCCAGATGTATTGAGGCTTCTCTGCCACTGTAAGGGTCAGTGATGCATTCTGATGCATTCTGTCTGCACATTGTGCACACAACAGCCCCACCAGCCTTCATGTGCACATTTCATGAAACTTTCATGATGAGTGGACTGATAGAAATGCTCAGAATGACTGGAAGCAAAAACTCTTGAGATGAACTTAGAAAACTTTTTCTGTAAATTCACCTTTTTCCAAGATTTTTTAGAGGCATTCTTGGTGGAGGACAGAGCCAGACACAGGACGAATCTACAATATAGTGGTTGGAAACATTACACGTGATCACATACTCAGCTCAACACCTTTTGATTTTGTAAAGTGCTAAAGCTCTCAAAAGACATGTTGTTGAGAGAATGTCCTTAACAGTGGCAGCAGACACAGCAGTGAGATGGAGGCTCATACACAGCCTGAAAGAATGTTTACTGCTAGAGTAACATTGTTTATATTCTCAGGATCAGATGTACATGTGTGAGAAGACCCAGCACAGAATATGTCATGGTCCAGCCACAGTACATGCCTCATGTTACCCTTTAAGAAAGCTGGAGTAGAATTACAACCCTGGAGAATTATTTGGTGCAAAAGAAACGAATTTTTAACACCTCTATGTCAGTGTTGTTCACTTACTTTATTGCTTCACCTTTTAGACCCTGCACCTCACAAATAAGCAGGAAGGGGAGGTTAAGCACAGTTTGCATGATAAGCTGTAGTTGTTGTAAATTAAATGTTAAAATGAAGCACTACTTGACACGTGTATTAAGGCACATTTAGCACTGGGTCTGCTCTATATGTATAAGTTGTGCTCTGACTTTCAGACAAGTAGTCATGCAACTCGTGACTGAAAAAATAAATTTCTTGCTTTTTATATATATATATATATATATATATATATACATATATATTTGAAATATATAAAACAGTGTCCCTGATAAGTGGGTGGGCCTTGGCCAAGTTTAAAATTGGTACAAAAACTCAATTTAAGGGGCATCGTATGGTCGAGGGTTCAAATCCCAGACCAGTACGCTGCCCTGAAGGTAACCTTTAGCAAGGTGCTGTCCCCATCACTGCTCCCCAGGTGCTTTAAATAGCTGCCCCCTCCTGCATGATGTGTATGGGTTAAATGCAAAGGCTTCATTCTGTTGGGGTTCATACTGCCAGTGTTTTGAATATCATTGCCAATTACTACTAACTCTCAAAATGACCAAGTGTGTCTTTACCATGTCTAAACCAATTATATGTTTCTTTTTTTATCTTACAGCTCCAATAAAGATAATTCCAAGAGCAACTCTGTCAACTTGACTCTGAATGTTGTAGCAAGGGCTGAAGTTGACATCAGAGGGTGAGTAAATGTAATCATTTTTGGCGGTTGTCTAGTGGTAGGGTACTTGCCTACGGACCTCTGGATCAAGAGGTCCCCGGTTCGAATCCCACCTCTAGCACTACCACCACCGGGTCCCTGAGCAAGGCCCTTAACCCTGAGTTGCACCAGGGGGACTGTCCCTGTAATTAGGACATGGAAGTCGCTCTGGATAAGAGCGTCTGCTAAATGCCATAAATGTAAATGTAAATGTAAATTTGTAAGGGTGCAATCCAGGGAAGGGGATACAGTATCTGCATCAGCCAACCTCCAGGTAGGAGGGAAAGGTGCAGAGCCACAGCTGACAGCAATCAGCAATCAGCAGCAGCAATATAAAGCCAGAGCTCTAACCAAAGCTGCTGTACCTTCGTGACACAGACATGACTGAGAGCTGGTCATTTTGGTATTTCATTTCGAATTCAGGTTGACCGGGAGGTCGAGGGCTCGATGTTAGGTTTTGTTCATGAAATATATATATATATAATTTTATGTATATAAAATAAAGAAATAAATAAAAGAAACAAAACTTCTTTTGCTTCCTTTCCTGGGGCTCAGCTTCTTGAGCCAATTGCAAAACTCCGTATTCCTCTGCTTTTGTTTTGACGCCATTTAGTTGCTCCTCCTGACTTGTTGAGTTCTGTGGTTAGTTGCTCACTATTATTAGTTTCTATCACATTCACATTTAAGGAAAAATATATTTAAAAAAATATTTACATATATATATATATATATTGCAGCCAAATAGTCCATTAAAGCATTAAAGATGTAGATAGAGATGAAAGTCCAAAACTGAGAAGTTCAGGAAAAAAAAAAAATAGATTCTGTAAAGTCTAACCTCAGAGACATCAGACAAGTGATGTGCTGTTGCTGTTTAAATGATGTTACTTTATTACAGTAGCTGGAGAAACAAAGTTAGGATTTTAACTTTAACTTTGAACCATGGAAGGCACAAGACTAAATAAACTAAGAACTAAGGAAGGCACAAGATGGAATAAGAAAATGTCATAAACATGAGTAATAAAGACTGTGAATAAATCTTCCTCTTTTTCTGTGAATGTTTGGGTGTAGGACTGGAATTTCCTCAGAATCACATTTGAGTTTCCGCTTCAGCCCAATTATTTCTGAGAGCTGGAGATTAACTTTTTTTTTTAGTTATTGGCCAGTGTGGAGGATTACAGGAAATTACGGAAAAACCAGAACATTTATCCCTGAGTTTCAGTAAAAGAGAAATGATAGAACTCTCATAGACTTGAATGAAATAATAGTCGCATTCTAATTAAACTCACAAAAACGTTCCCTGTTCTTCCCTAGATTTCTAACAGTGAAGTCAATAGTCATCCCAGCTTTCCATAAACATTCAATAAATGCATCCCATTAAAACTTCTCTCAACTCTTTACTGAGGGGGCTGGAGACTTGTAGATGTGGTTTAGGGCACGATTTGACATTGTGTACCTAATATTTACTGTAACACTACTGTCACAAACCACCTTAGGATTCGTTCGTCTTCAATAAGATGGCAATGAGTGTCATAATTACAGAGGAATCTGATGCAAGTTTTCACAGATCAGAGTAAATCACACAATGTCTGAAATCACAATGACAGATCCACCTTACCGAAGAGCTGGATGCTGCTTGAGAGGTTTTGAGGGGTGTACTAACAGAAAAAAGGTGTATTTTTTCAAATGTACTATTTGTGTCAGTAGTAGATCTTAAATATTTCTCAACTAAAGTCGCAAAATTTGTGCCAGTCTTGGCCTATCAGCTAAGTTACATTTTTGCCAAACTATTTTGGCATTTGGCTTTCCTAGCCAAATCAACCTTTTCAGCGAAGGAAAGTTGGTGTCACCAGCTTTTCCAAACTGAGATTTGGGATCTGGTGATTTGTTAACCTGGAGTGCTGCTAATTGACTAATAATCTCTGCTCTCTTGTGTGAAGTAACATTACTTTCGATTTCTTTTCAGTGTGTCTCTCCCAGCTCAAGTAGTTCTTCCGTTCCCTCGCTGGGAGCCCAAGGAGAAACCAGTAAGAGAGGATGACATCGGTCCTCAGGTCCAGCATATCTACGAGGTATCAAATACTCACACACACACAGGCAGTAGCCCAAAAGGAAGTGCATCACATGTGAGAACAATTTTCTTAAGCAGGAAAAGCAAGTAAAAGAAGTGAATAATGAGAGGAAAGATGCACCACTGAGGACTAGCCTTGCTAAACTAAAAAAGGCAGTAAACAGCACGAGGGTTTCGTCTGATCAAAGGGATCCAGGCCGGTAGTAAACACCACCAATAAAACACACACATGCATGCACGTTTGTATAACTGCATTTGTGGGGAATTGCTGTCACTGCTAATGGATGAGATGGTTTTCCGATTTGATAATGTGTTGCAGGACAAAATCCAGTCATAATCCTACCATTTCTTATCAAAGTGATTTCAAAAACCACATGCAATTAAAGAGTCACAGCTGAATTAGTTCAGGAAGGAAGAAATGGTTTGAAAAATGTGTATGAGTTTGTGGTTTGGGAAAATAGACCCTGTCATCCAAAAAGGCTGTCCCCAGTGTTCAGCCACTCAAGGACCCAGTGAGGACCCAAACCACACTGACACATCTGTGCCACCTCAGTGAAGAGCTGGAGGTGTTTGGGGATCTTTTTATGAAATATTTTGGGTGACTATTGCAACATGATTACATGAATTATAGCAATGTTAATTCATGTTAATATGCAGTTTTAATAAGAACACCAAAGAGAAGCAGTGTTGCTGATAACTTTATCTGTTTTAATAGCTTAATAAAAAGTCAGACTGGGGAAATGAAAGATCTGAGAGACGAAGGGCCAAATTGTGATAGCTAGATAGCATTTGCAGATCAACAGGTCTTGGGACATGTCCACCATATGGAGTGTAAAATACCAAGAGTGGTCCAAGGAACATGGGACAGGGACATGGGCACCCAAGGCTCATTGGTGCATGTGCATAGCACCTCTGCTCTGATCCCACAAAAGAGCTACTGTACCACAGATTGCTGAATATCACAGAATGCTGTCAGAACACAGTGCATCACTTGCTGCATACAGAATTGGGACTAACTAGTCTGATTCATTGAGTCCCTTAGATCTGTTTAAAGTCCAGGTCCCATACACCACCGCACGGTTTCAGAGGTCTCTTGTGAATTGCATGCCTTGATGTTTCAGATTGGTTTTAGAGGCAGGAGGACTTGCACAGCATGAGGCAGACAGTTTTAATGTTGGGACTGATGAGTTTAATGTGGTGAAGGTTTAGCGAGACTACTTTGTGATATTGCGCTGCTTCATCCACCCCACTCTACTGTAAAGTCGAGTACTAAAGAGATATAATTAAAAAAACTTTATTACTAAATGGCACATTGCCACAATTTTCCATCCTTTATGACATCATTAAACACACTTTTATAATCCTTTACATGTTTAATCCATATAAAGTGAAATACACAGCCACACACACACACTCACACAAATGCATCTTGACTACTCGATTTGAGAATGATTAGAACTTTATTTATGCAATCAAGTAAAGAACTCATAACAATAAACTTCAGGCTTTTTTTTCTAAAGTAAGAAATAAGTCTTGGTGTGTTGTTTTTGTTGTCGCTCTCCTTGCTTGTTATGAAGTCAGAGATGTCCACTCTTAATAAGGAGACCCTGGCCAAGGCATCATTAATAACTGTTGACTCTAGAGTCAGCCTAATCTGATTGCCTGCAGGAACATGACAGTAATTGCAAAAGAGAAATGGAACAAATGAGACGATAAGGATCTTTAAGCTCATCGTTCTCTCTAAAGCAGGTTTTGGTCAGACAGGCCCCTTGATTTCCAATCAATCTACGACCATTTGAGGAAAAGACAGCTTTTAAAAAAAGGAGCTCTCCAACAAAATAAACAGAGACAATATTTGAAAGCAGACTTCAAAAGCTTGTACCGTGGTCACGGATTATTTCTTCCTATTGCTTGTTTGTAGAGTCAGCCTCTTTCTGAGCAAAGGCTGCAGTCAGCACGGCCTGTCCTGCAGCTAATAATTGTTTTAATTGGCTGTAATGTTAGCCAGACGCCGTTTGGCTGCCTCATGTCAGCCTTTAAAGTGCAAGGCTTGTTTTGCTTAGCCAGGTTGCATTCCATTCTGAGCAGTGCTGGATGCTAGTGCTGAGCAGCAGGGCCTGATCTTAACTCATTTCATTCCTGTTGTGCTGTTCAGGACACTGTGGCCTTTGCTTAGAAGAGATGAGACCTCTGACTTTCAGCTTGAGTATGTAGTATGTAGTGGTGACAATAAACAGACTTTCAGACTTGAAAATCTTCGATTTATGTGCTCTGATTCTACAGAGCTCATACATACAGATCAGCTTGTCCCAGATGGAACTTTCTGACTATTGCACTGCACTAAACTCTCATTTGTGCAGAATCTCCCATTAGAAGTCATTTAAGGAAAATGTCAAGGAAGAGACAGTCCCAGGCTTGTTGCATGCATATGTGAGAGCATCCATAGTTGCTTTGAGCAGCAAAATGTATCAAATTGTTCCAGCATGTATGAGAAATCTGATCACAGCGCATCAAGTAGACCAGTTGGCGAAGGAATGTGTCGGCCTTCTTAAACACAACTTACTTCTCAAACTCCTGATTCAAGAAATAAACATCCGTTAATTTGAGAAATGTTACTGACTAATGATGCCTCAGTTGACTGTTAAAATGTTCCTGCTTTTATTTTTCTCGTCTCGCTCCCACGTATTCAGTTGCACAACAAAGGTCCCAGTTCGTTGAGCGGAACAGTTCTGGAGGTGGGCTGGCCCAGCCACCATCGAGAGGAACACCTGCTCTACGCCATGCAGATCATCACAGATGGACCCATACGTTGCCATGCCAATGGCACTCTTAACCCTCTGGGGCTGGAGGTACATATGATATACACCACGCTGAAGAATTTTCAATAATCTTGTATTTTTGCATGTGGTTGATACAAGGAGATGATGACACTTAGAGGAAATGGTTTTTCCCTTTTAGCATTACAACTATCGTATCTGTACGAGAAACATAATTTTATGAGCTGCCCATAAAGAAATATTGATGTAACCTTAACAAAAAATTATGCAATAGGAGAACTGCTACGCTGTGTTCGCTACTAACTATTTTAGCCTTTTAGTTGAACTATCCCATGAAGAAATAAATGCTTTCCCCCCAGATAGGGGAGGTTAAGGCTGAGATGTAAGGGCATGGGGGAGGTGCTGGTTCCAGACCATTCAAGGCCAGACTAGCTGTCCCCACCACTCTGGGGGTAACAGGGGGTCCAGCTGTGCTCTTAGCCAAAAAAATCACCTCCAGCTGCTGGAAATGAGAGCTTGACCTTTCCTGCCATTGCTTTGTTTAAGTCTTATTCGTGGACTCGCATAGACATACCTAGATCAACATCTGCATCATCCTAAGCAGTTTGATTGGACCAAACCTCCCTCAGGTCAAAACTCTCAGGTTTCCAATAAACTACAAATAATAAAAAGTGCTGTTAAAGCAAAACTTTCTTAATTATGACTAAATGCATGTTTGTCCATTTACTGTACCCATCAAATATTAGAGGACACTGTTTCTTTCACAAGTGCTTTAACCATTGTGGAGATATGAGGGTTTGTTGCAATTATTTTTATGTACAATAGAGCTGTTTAAAATGCAATCACAATCATTCATACATGTCTTCTTCACTCAGATGTGACCATAAAGAAAGGTCTATGGTAGTTTTCCTTGTTAAAAGTTAATCAAATAACTCTACGGTATCACTTTAAACCTGAGCCTTAAGATCATGTGACCTCCATAGCGTTAACATATTTTCTTGTGGATGTACAGTACGAGAAGCAGTGGCTGTGTGCTCCAGCAATACATAAATCTACATCTTGGAGTGTTCTTAAAGGGAACTGGAGCAGAAAGGGAGCTTTTGTTAGTTTGCTGCTTGTTCATTTTTCCATATGTATTATAGTATATCTGATATTATAATACGTCTTATATTATAAGCTCGTCCTGGCATCTTTTGCTTGTAAGTGGTATTTCAGACATAACTTACTTAATACATTTGAATGGTTTGAAGATTCAAATTAAAGTTTTAACAAAAATGTCAGGTAAAAATTAAAAAACAAATATTAATCTGATTTGATGTGTAAACACATAAACACTGATATACCATTAACTGCAACATTATACAGAAAAATCTAATAATGTGAATTTCAGCAGATTTTCTCTGTTGATCATGACCAACATCACCAACCAATCTGTTGATCATGATCCGGGAACTCATTAGAAACCGTACTGCAGTTGGGTTTAAAGTTTTGTTTTAGATTTTAGGAATAAGATTACATTTAAAAGCATCTATTTACTTTCACCCAGTGTTCAGTTTTTTAATAAACAAATTTACACCACAGCCAAAAATTTAAACGTTTAGCGTTTTTTTTTTCCCTGCAAAAAATAGTAGGTTCACATTTGTTTGTGAGAATGAGGCTAGAGGTGAGTGGAGGCTTTTTGTTTTAGAATTCAACTTCATCCTTACAAGAAGCAGATAATTATTTAAGATGGTCAAAATAATATACACAGATTAAACGGCATAAGAAATGCTGTTATGCTATGCTCATGAATGGCTTTTAGCTTTTTCCGTGATTGTCGTTGAACTATCCTGTTTGGAACTAACAGAGTTTCCCTGAAAAAAGGAGGTAAAGGCTGAGATGTAGGGAAGAGGGAAGGGCGGATCTGGTCACGGTTGTGATTAAAGCTCTGGGTAAGGGATAGAGCTAGGGTTAGGTTAAGGATTAGATTTAAAATCACTTTTATTTAACTGAAACTCCAGTTATATCCATTAAACATTGAATTTTAAGGTATGCATTTTGTACCATCAAATTAAAGTGTAACCAGAACACGTTTCCAAACTTTTGACAGGCACTATTTAAGCCTTCTGCTTATAAAGCATTATAACAGTTTTAAGCCGATATAATGGATTACGTGTTCGCGCTCTACCTGGAGCTTCAAAGCTGGCAAAGAGTCCGTCTTGACCTTGCAACTGCTTTACTGGCATCTTCAGAGAAGAAAGACGAGCCATTCAAGGGCTTTGATCTAAACACACACACATACAACACAAATGCGTGTTGCCCAGATGACGTTGCACAGGCCATCTTGTAACATGTGTCGGGCTAATCCTGTTTGCTTCCAATTGTGTTTGTATGTCTCCTGTTATTGTGTTACATCTATACAATGCCCACAAATCCCTGCATTGTACATAAACAACTGAAGTCTCAGACAAAAGCAATTTTGAGAGCATGTCCTTTGAATTTGCGGTTATACTTGCAGATGTCTCTTTAGCTTTTGATGTGTTTAATGTGTTTCTCTTTCTGTCTCTCTCTCTCTCTCTTAGACCTCCACCCTGCAGGACACTCCAGAGCTCTTGGGTTTTCTGCGCAACAGCAGTGGCCCGACCCGTCGCAGGCGATCTGTCGCCAGCATGCAGGGCTACAGCAGCAAAACACTGGTACACACACACAGACACACATTTTGGACAATTTTCACTCCCAAATAGGTATTGTTTAATATCCTGGTAGACACTACTGTCATTAGTGATGCACCCAAATGTGTAGTTCAGGGCATACTGCTATGAAAACTGAAATTTTCCTTTTAACAGTAACTGTTGCCTTTCAACAGTATTTTACTGCCTTTTCTTCCCACGAGAGCTGGGATAGGCTCCAGCAACCCCTGCAACCCTGGGAAGAATAACCAGCTAAGAATTGATGGATGGGTGGAGGAATGGATGGATGATAATTACACAACGTTTAAAAATGGCACTGATACTGATGCTGGGGCCAAGCAGATTGAGTTCTGAAGCATTTGCAGTAAATGAAGTGTTAATCTAGTCCTATTAACAAAAATGCCACACAAATAATTTGGGGATGGTTTTGAATAGTAATATCAAGTGTAGGAAACGGGTACGTGGCATCTTCTTTTTTTTTTAACCAGAATGATTGTGTACCATCTGATAATTCCATCCATCCATTATCTGCCGCTTGTCCCAAACGGGGTCGCGGGGGAGTGCCGGTGTCCAACCCAGCGCACACAGGGCGAGGACGGGGGATGCACCCTGGACAGGTCGCCAGCCCATCACAGGCCATCTGATAATTAACTGATAAAAATTGAAGCACTTTACAAATTGCCATTTATAATAATAAGAAGAATAATTTAATTTCTTATTAATAAGTTTAATATATATAGTGCCATTCTCACACCCAAGGTTGCTTTACAAAGTAAGATTACAAAAAAAAAAAAGAATAAAAAAACAACTGGGTCCATCAGGGAGACACGGGGAGAAAAGTTGGGTTTTTAGAAAAGATTTAAACAGAGAAATGGAAGGAGCCTCCCGGACGGCAGCTGGTAATGCATCCCGAAGTTTAGGAGCCTAACACTAACGCTAAATGCTCTTCTGCCCATGGTGACCAACTTGTCCAATATGGGAACACGATGACCTACTGAAGAAGATCTAAGGGAGTGACATGTTGTATATGGGGAAGTTAGTTCACACTGATATCGAGCAAGGCCATGCAGAGCTTTAAAAATGATCAGCATTATTTTGTGCTCGATCCGGTGAGACTCTGGGAGTCAATGTAGCTCATGCATTATTGTGTAACACTTATATACACTATATTTAGAGCTAGATTTGCTACAGGACTGGATCAGATTGGCTCAGCAGCAGCAGCGGTGATCCAGATTGTTGTTATTGCATCATTAATGTTAAATCGGCCAAAGATGAAGACATACGTTTGTCTGCTTTCACAATCCTTACACACAAATCCACCTGAATCCCAAAGCACGGGAAAAGTACCTTAAATATGATGCGTTGTCTCTAAAGCCCAAGCTGACTCTATGAAGTGTTATAGAGACATAAATGACCTCTGAGGTTTAGTTCACCGGCAAATCTCAAAACTGGACATCCACTGCTCACACTGGGCTTCCTGGACCTACTTGATGCATGTGTTTGCAGCTGTGCACCAGCTGCTGTTGATAAATACCCTGCCAGCCAGTTTTAAGGAAAAGATAAGGTAGAGCCAAAGGTCACACGAGTACGCGCATTCGGCTAGCGCTATAGATGCTTTCAAGTTTGAATGCACTGAATGAAAATGAGAAATGCTGTTGTTATATTGTATCTCTCTCTCTCTCTCTCTTTCTCTCCCCCTCTAATTTCCCCTTCATTTTCTGTTTATGTGTGTGTAGAACTGCACCAATATCTACTGCCTGATGCTGAAGTGCATCGTGGGCCGTTTAGATCGAGGACAGAGTGCCGTGGTCAAAGTGCGATCCAGACTTTGGGCTCATACCTTCTTACAGGTATTCACTCACACTGTATATTTTTATTTCTCATGCAGTGAGAATCCAGATGTCTGCTTCTTTGTAGGTTAAACCCTTTAACCTTTTATCGCACAAGGCAGTGAAATGCTTTACATCAGTGATACAGACACAGGGAGTATCACAGAGGCCCAGGATGCGTCCACCTTACATAGTGTGCAAGAATTAATACACAACCATTAGAAATGCACTAAGCCAGGTATAGGTGTTTGCTTTGGAGCACAGCTAAAGTACATATTTTACTGTAACTGGAAAATTAACCAAACAAAGCTTAATCAAAGAAGCGTTTGAACAAATAAACGGGAGCAGTAAAAGGCAGAAGGCACAAGCTACAGATAAATTTAAAGGTCAAAGAGATAAATAAAAGAATCAACTGCTTAAGAAAGCAATAACGGGAGGGAACACCACTGAGCGAATAAACCAAGATGCAACAGGGCTTGAAATGCTGGAGGAAAAAAAGGTTTTTTAATTTGATGAAATTTCTACTAGAGGGGATGCTTTTATAAGAACTGGAGGATTATTCCAAAGTCTTGGAGCATCCACAGAGGAGGCCCTGCACCTTGACCGAGATCATGGAGCTTCTGGTCAGAGGTTTTGTAAAGACTGAGAGCTTGAATGGAGGCTGGTAAGGGCAGATATGTATCCTGGAGCCATGAAGAGCTTTAAAAACAAATAAAACCTTAAATTCAGCTCTAGATTTGACAGGAGAACGGTACTACAGGGATGACGTTCTCTGTACCCGCCAGGAGCCTCTCGACTGCATCTTGACATAACCGCTGGAGTGATAAGATTGACTGACAGATTCTCAAGTAGAGTGCAGTTTTTTTGCAGTAAAAATGTACAGGAAAAAGTACTTCATCTAATTTGTCAGTCCTTTGTAGCTCAGTTTAGAAATTGAATTGAATTGATTCAGATTGGTGAAAAAGAACTTTGATTTAATGACTTTTATTTATTAACTAGTACTCAGGAACTAGTGTGAACCAGAGGGTCCACACTTTGGCTTGATCAGGATTGACCAGAATTAGTCCCTGAGGGTCACTTTTTAAGCCACTGATATGTAGCATCAAAAAAGTTATTCTAAAATTCTTATCCCGTATCCTGAATACCCGATATCAGCGACTAAATGAGGCAAATAAGTTCAAATGAACTGTATCATCCATGACCTGGAGTCCATTAGAGCCTAACTGCCTCTGGATTGCGAGGATTGCCCTCCTCCATCTGTCAGTTGATATGACAGAATTATTGTTCTCCAGACGGACTGGCGCGCATCGTGTGATTCACATGCTATCTTTCATGGTTTCACTGTCAGTACCATCATGACCGGAGGAGTCCCTGCTAGGTAGTAGAACATGGATCTAGTAAATCAGAGAGAAAACGGGGAAAAAAGGCTTAAAAATGGACACAGATCATTTCCATGCCCTTATGAGTTAAATAAGGTGGGCCACACACTCCACGACTGCAGCTCCGCTTCAGCAAAAAGACACATGTATATATATATATACACACACTCACCCACTTTCTCTCTCTTTCTCACAGCATCATTTTACTGTTATCATAGCAGAGATAGCAGCACACCCCTAAATCCTCTTTAAGCTCTTCATTTGTTATTCTGCTGATTAACTCAAACATCATGTGATCAGTGTGTATATTTCTGTTCTATGAGTTATGTATGTTGTCAGGAGACAGCAGGAAATCTCTGTTGTGTTTGGAATACAGGAACTGGATTCCTTTTGGCTTCAGTAGAGCAGCGTTGTGCTGAAGTTGTTTTGGTGTTAGTCTGATGTAGTCCATCCCTGAGCTGAGGGTCTTTCACTCCATTTACAAGAGTGTGTCTAGTATCAAATATCTTCTCCTCTCTTCTCTTCTCTTCTCTTCTCCTCTCTTCTCTTCTTTTCTCTTCTCCTCTCTTCTCTTCTCTTCTGTTTTCTTCTCTTCTCTTCTTTGAATACCACTAAAATTGCCTTTGTTAAGTTCCGAATTATTATAAATGTTACAAATAAATGAGGTAAAATGATAGAACTTGGTAGTGAAAAAAGAAAGTGACCCAGTATAGACGCTGTAGGTACATCATGACAAAACAATGCCATGAACTCAGCATCTTTTCAAAGCCTGAAAGCTGGAAGTGTGTAGCTTGTAGGATGGGCCAACACCCTGAAGTCAAAGCAGGATGTGTGGAGTCTTCTGTGGAAAAAAAACATATAAATCTCTAGGTGCATCTCCAGGGTTTCCCTCTGTGACATTTCCGAGATTATAAGGAAAATCTATAAATCTAGAGTTTATCTCTGGGGGTTTGTGTTAACATACGGCTGCAAAGGAAGTTCCATAGTAATAACATTGTTTATTTTAGAAATTTGTTCAAATTTTCCCTCAGTTCATGGCGAGCCTCTCGTCACTCTGCGCATGAAAGAGCTTTTGACCCAAACACAGTCACTCTGTGTGAGGAAGGTTAATAGTTGCCTCATACCAAGAACATGCAGCATACCAAGAACATCACCTTACCCTGCTGACTCATGACTTAATGAGGCTTAACCTTGTCTCAGCAAATCCCTTTAATCTTATCTTCTCCTGAGGACCCAGCAAAGCCCAAAAACCCAGACCTGTTTCTTTGAGTCCTTGTTGTTTAAGAAGGCTCACGGTTTTGGAGGAAGTCTTTGTTTAGCTGCTCTTTTGACCGACTCTTCGGCCTATCCATGCTGGACCTATTACAACTCAGCCCTAAGTCAAGAACACTGTCTCCTCATTACCATCTGAGATTTGGACTCCAAATAATGTGAGACTAGTCTGCCTTATTGCTCATTTGTTAGCATTTTGCTTTGCCCAGTTTCAGATTTTTTTCCATTTCAGTGCCGATTTGAATTAATGAAAGTCATTTCTTGACTATTTCATCTGCATACAAATTTGTTCTTTGAATTTTATATACATTTTTTTCTAAAGAACCTTTTTAAACTGAAGCAAACTGCATAAAATATTGTCGTTATATATAGATATTACTAGCATGCTTGCTTCATTTATGCACAAACACCTCCTCTATTTACATACATTTAAAAGTAAGACCCATAAACACCCTGGTGGTACGCCAGATAAATGCATGACGTAAGGTGAAAAGTTCTGATTGTGCCTGACTTACAAATAAGTTGGTCAGCCCTAAGTAACATTGACAACTTTCTGGAATTTGGGGAGAATATATAAATCTGAAGTAATAGAATGGTGCAATTAAAGTTTAGAAATCAGGTTAAAAAGGTCAGGGACACCAGGCTTTTTGCAGTCAAGGACCTTGAGCGTAACGGATCAGTAGCTGTTTCAAGGTTCAAGGGTGTGCAGACCTTTTAACATTACATTTTATTGACCCTCACAACAGAGATAGCATAAGCAGATATCAGAGAGTGTATCGTCTGTTTTGACATCAAAGAATTATCCAAATATAATAAATACAACTGCATTTTTTTGTGATTGGGAAAAATGACAAAATGTAAATTGGGGCGTAAGGTTTTCACAAAACTCATTTTAGATTTTTTCAACGCCAGTAGAGAAAGTGACTATTCTTGACTATGCAGCAGGGGGCAGCTATGAAGGCACCCAGGGAGCAGTGACAGGGACGGTACCTTGCTCAAGGGTACCTCAGGGCAAGCTTACCAGGGTAAGGGGTTTGAACCCACAATCTTCCGATCCTGTGGCCAACCACTAGGCCACCGCTGCCCCATTACTTACTTAATCACATTGAAAATAAATATAATTTGACTGAGGTGTCAAAATGTATGCGTACAACTTTATGGTGTTCTTACAGGCTAAATTGTTCAATCAATAATCTACTGTCTGAAACACCTAATATTCCCTGAAATGTCATGTTTCCGTAAGTATTATCTTTTGTTTAATCAAATGTTTTCCTCTTGCAGAGGCGGAATGACCAATACCTGCTCAACTCAACTGTGTCCTTCCAAGTAACAGGCTTGCCATATCGCATCAAGCCGCTCACGCTCCCCCGGCAGAGTAATTCGGTGAGCTGTAATCAGTGTGTGTGGGTGTGGAACACGGAGAGGAGAGGCAGGAAATCAGGAAATGGAGGGAAAAGGACTGTGAGAGGGGTAAACGTAGGAAAGGGGGGGGGTGTTGTGTTGAATAAACACTTCTAAGGGTCAGGCCTGCTTGGCTTGTGGTGGTGAGGTGGATTATGGGGTTCTTTGGTGTAAGGTCATAAAGTTCAACCTCTTTTCTTTTCATCCTAGTCCTATGCCCTGAGCCCTTAAACCATGCTTAGCTCTAGGACAGAAGCAGATGCGCTGCAGAAAGATATCAGAATTACCATCAAACAAGCGTTGTTGAAATTTGAATCGTAATTTGTGAATTTCACAATTATAAATTTCCTCCTCCCATTCCCTTATGATGTGATGCCAAATGTGTGCCAAAATCTACATCAGTTTCGTCATAAGCAAAGTTATCAGGGTGAAAATAAGTCTTCTGTACACACTTCTAAGCATTTTAAGCACAGTTACTGTTTAGTTGCTGCTAAATATAGATTGTTTGCCCAAATATATTAGACAAAAATATATAGTGTAACCTGTGCAAGTTATAGCACATTTTAATATCATTTTTTATTTTTTCCAATGTAATAAATGCAAACAGTGCAGCACATTGACTGGCGATCTATAGTCCTTTGTGTACGACTCTAGCAAGTCAGCCTTGATTTTTTAAAATGTGAATTCAAGTTGAATTTGTTTATTTCATCCCATTAACTTTGTGTGTGTGTGTGTGTGTGTGTGTGTGTGTGTGTGTGTGTGTGTGTGTGTGTGTGTGTGTAGATCGGCACATTTATCGTGTGGGCTATTCCTGATGTGTCCTTTGCCATTCCTCTGTGGGTGATTATATTGGCTATTCTACTGGGACTGCTAGTACTGGCCATTTTAACCCTCGCTATGTGGAAGGTATGATGAATTCACTCTGCCTCTTTCTTTCTTTCGGTCTCACTCTCTTTCTCACTCTCTTTCTTTCTCTCTCTCTGTCTCTCTGTCTCTCTCTCTCTCTCTCTCACACACACACAAACACACACACACATACACACACACATACGCACACACACACTCACATTTATATATATACATTGGTGTACAAATTACAATGAAACTCCACATAAAATACTGGTTAATTTTACCATTCCATTTACACTGCTGCATTTATTTACACGTTCAAACCACAATCAGCTGAAGTGAACGTTAATTATTTCGTTACCGCTTGTCAAGGGGGATGTTGGCAGCAAGTGAACAGTCAGCTGTGCTGGAAGTAAGTTTGTGGCAGTCGTTCTGACCACAGAACCACTGTTGGCTGGATGTTTTGGGCTGGGGCTTATTCTCAAGCCAGCAGTGATCCTAAAGTTTGTCCACACTTTAGCACACTCATACCAGAACCACACACACTTTGTTAGTGTCATAGACAGGATGAAAACTGTCCATCCAGCAAATATCATAATCTTATGGTTCTACCGTGTTTCTTTTCTTCTGATGGATAGTGCAGAAATAAATAATGTAGCAACAAATGGGTTACATTTGAATAAATATAAATCTAAATGTATTGCCCCCTAAGTAGATGCTCCCTAAGTTCAATGCTTGGTTGACCATATTAGCAGCAACAACTGCAGTCCTTCTGGTAACAGGAAGCAATTCTATTTTTACATGGATGATGTAGGTGTTGGTGAGTTTTTGCCCTTCAATAAATCTAATTTTAAAAACTGTCTCTTGTTTTAAATCAACTTTAGTGTTATTCCCTATTTTCTGATGATAAGGGACAAATAGTGTTCTGATAAAACACACACAGAAGAAATCCGAAAGGTGGCACATGCTTCATAGCTGAGTGCAAGAAGAAATGGCCTGGATTTACTTTGGATCTAACATTACAGCTGTAAACACACAACAGCAACAGTGTTGGGAGCATAAGAGTTGAGACATAATGAACTGGTTTACATGGCAAGTCAAAATATCATGAAACAGGAAGGATGAACATTGTACATTATATGCCACTTCACAAAATCACCTAAACATAGAGTGGCATTAGAAGGAGAAGCACTGGTTGCAGGAATGTGTCTAGGGGCATACTTTTTACAAGGTTATGGCTTTGATGAACTAAATGGATTTCATAAAGACTGAGTTAGAGCAGATTTACATTTTTATGAAACTACAGTAGCTCTACACTGTTTACTCAAAGTAGAATTGCTAAATTTAGTCTCCACGCATACACAATAAAACAAACACTCATAAATCCACTGTTGCAAAAGTTCAGCCTCCTTAAAGGGGGTAATCATCTCTTACATGCCAAGTTTTATAGCTTTGCTACAAACAGAATGAAGATTGAGCCTGCTTTTGCTGCTTCAAAGAAAACAGCTCAGGACCAAATACATGCCGTACAGACACGCATATCCATACATGCTGTGTGTGTGTGTGTGTGTGTGTGTGTGTGTGTGTGTGTTTACATGAAACTTGTTCTCTTCTTAACTCTCCTCACAGTGGGGAAAAAAAACAAAGCTGCAAGGAGTAAACAGACTTCTGCAAGAGATACAGAAAGAAAAGCTGAAGAAAAAGAGAGAACGAGACAGAGAGCATGTAGAATACATAAGACAAGTGGGACAAGTGGGACCCAGACGTAAAACTGGCAAATGAGATTAAAAAGGAATGGTTGAGAGGTAGAAAGAGAGAGAGCAAGAGAGAGAGAGAGAGAGAGAGAGAGAGAGAGAGAGAGAGAGAGAGAGAGAGTCCTATTGCATGTTGAGAATAAATGAGTCATGTTGATTTTATCAGTGTTTTGTCTACAGTGTAGTTCTCAGGCCCATGATTGGGTCCCTATGGGGGGGTCTACCTTAATTGGTTCACACATACACATCCCTACATAGTCCCTGATCATATCATTTTTAAAAATGTAATTTACTGTTGTGTTTATGGCGTTCAAAGACAGTAAGGGGAACAAAAACTCCAAAGTGAGCAAAAGCGAAGTGAAATTTTGTCTGAAACACAGCGCGTCACAGTGAACCACAACTAAATTCCTTCTTGCATTTTGCCCATACACACTTGCGCAGCAGGGGGCAGCCATACATACCCTTGCTCAAGGGTACCTCAGGAAACCTACTGGTCAGGGATTCAAAGCCACGACCTTCTAATCCCGGGGACTCCCTAAACACTGTGCCACCACTGCCCCTAATAAATAACAGTAATAAAACAACTACTGCTTTAAAATGACACTCAACACTCTTATTTCACAGAGACAGTTTATGTCCAAGCAAACATATGTTAAAAGGGAGAATTACTCATTTTGGTGATATTTATTTCTATGCGCTGCCCTCTTTTGGTCGATTGTGGTTCTGCAATCAGGTGGCCTGGAGTCCATCTGAGGTTCACTGTTCTTTTGCAAAGGAGCCCTAAATCTGAAGATTTAAGCTGGAAACACTTCCACACATCAACCTGATAGTGTGTGTGTTCTCTTAATGCAATCATTAACACAAACGGTTGCTCTGTATAAGAGCGGCTGTAAGCACCACACTAACAGAAAAATCACATTTTGTGTCCCCAAGACTGATAAAGCCATTGGAGCTGTATCTGTGCTCATCCCCCTAATGTGCTCATCCCCCTAATGATGATAAAATGATCAAAATATCCCGTTTCTCCTTGCCGAGAACCTGCTAGCATTTGCTTTTTTCTGTATTTTATTATCCCGTCATGGATCTTGTCATTGGTGTAATCATGTGCAGAATTTTGGTGACTGGACTTGAAAGGAACCTACCACAAATTTCTGATAGGGTCATCAGAGGCCAACTGCTTTTACAGTAATGATGAAGTTTGTTAGAAAAGGCAAAACTAAATCTGCTCGGGTCAATGCTGCTAATATACCATGAATATACCATTAATTTGCCATTAACATCTGGCAGGAGCACATCTGTAGAAGTGCTTAAGAGGATAAAAATGAGCTGCACACTCAGATCTAATCACACTCTCATCCTCTAGGGTTTAACCATTCGTTACTTCTCTCCCTCAGTGTGGGTTCTTTGACCGAGCGCGGCCGCCAAAAGACGATGACATTTCAGACCGGGAGCAGCTGACGCCCGAGAAATCCACAGAGGCATGAGAGAGGGAAAGACAGACAAAAAACATTTGAGGACAAAATGAAGGCCGTGCAGGGGAGCTTTGCTGGAGGGGTTTTGGTGCGACTGTGACCTGAATCGACCGGCCGACCCTCTGAATAAACTACAACTCCCATATTGCTTTGGAATCTGTGAGCTGGACCATTGGACCATTCATTCAAAGCATTATCCAAAGCAAGGCTGAGCTGCAATGAGGTGCCTTCATCAAATCTCTTCACTTCGGCAGGGCTGCGATATCAGGAGGGTCTGAGAGAAAGAAATCTGGGCAAAGACTATCACAGGAAGTACCAAGACTGACTAATATATTAGTTGCTGGGAAAATAGATTTCCTTGACTTGAAAAAGGAGTCTTTAAGTCAAAGAGTATTTGCAAAATTTCAACTTAAATCAGTTGTTGAGAGGTAAACATCTGTCAAAATCAAGCATGGTTTGATGTGAAATGGCACAGGGACATAAACCTGATCAAATTTCTTTATAGTGGTGGTGATAGGAAAAGGAGTTGTGATGTCTACTATGCAGATTATTATTTATTATTCAAAACAACCAGTGAAAAGGAGTTTTTTAATTTCAGATTTAATTCTTATAATGGCAATAAAGGTCATAAATAGTGGCTTTTTGGGTGCGATATTTAGTAACACCCTGCAGGCAACATTGATAACCATTTAATAACTGCAGCTTTCAGAGGCATTGAATGCTTCAGAATTAAAGATGGCCACATTATCACATCAGACCACTCTGAATGATTTGTTTGACAGCTATTATTATGTTTTGACCTTCTTTTAAAGTGGTTTTAAACTGTGTTGAGCTTCACCAGTACTGACATAGATGAGCTCTTCAGAAGCAAAAACACTTAGCATCCAAAACCATTATGAGTGCATTTCCCACAAAGTAGAGCACCCGTGTAATATCATACACCATCATAACAAAATAATCAACATCACTTAGAGCAGCAGTTTATCCAAAAAGTCAAATTCACAGTCCCCCCCTTAACCAGACCTTGGGTTAGATTATCCTGGACATTTGACTGTAGGTTCTTGTGATTGTTACAAAAAGCAGTGATAGATTTCATGCAGAAGAGAGCTATGAAACAAAATAATGATATCTAATGATTTTTCTCATGGCTGACCTGACTGAAACTACTGCTCTTTAAGTTTGTGTCCGGATTCTAATCTTATCTTTGCAAACGTAGGCCCTAAAAAAGGAAAGTAATGAGTACATGCTGGTTGCTGGCTGGCACCTTACCTCAAAGTATAAGAAACTACACTAAGCTGTATTTGAGCACTTTGAATTATCAGATGAAATGAAAAATTTTGCTAAATATTTGGAAAATGTTACTAAAAGGGGTATGAATGTATGGTGAGATTCATGAGTTTAATCAAATGTTTAAATCTATCAAAACCCGGACTCTTGTGTTACCCTCTTATCTCCTATGTGACCCAATATTTGCAATATTTGAATGAGAGATTGCACCCTTTACTCTGACAGCTGGTCTTTATCTGACTGTTAGTACACTGCCACCGACTGGATATAACTCAAATTGCAGAAGCTAAAATACAGAACATTATGGTTAATGAAATATTATATTAAAGGTGAATTTGAAAATATTTAAGTAACAATTAACAGCAATTTTTAAAGCTGAATCTAAATAAAATGAAATTCAGGCCAGTCAGATGGTTTTCCTTTCTAAAAATGACTTTTATTTAATTATTGAGAAAATATTTTGATCAGTATGAAAACCATAGTGTTCTTTCTAAGGCACTCAGTGATACTTCTTCACTCTCCCAATAAATCCAAGCCCAGTCAAACCATCAAACTACAGAAGTATATTTTAGACACCAAACATGTCTTTTAATTGCAAGGGGGAAACCGTGCACGTTTGAATTTTTGGCTAAACTGTAACTTTAATTCGTTAGAAATGAACAGTAAACACTGCAATCGCTCAAAATCCAGCATATATTTGTCCAACACTTTACCAGCGGATGGCTTCAGATTGCAGGAGTGGTATATGAATAGATATAAATATGTGCAATATTGCGACATTTTTTGAGTTGCTCGACCATTTGTACACTGGCTCTATTTTGTTTTGAACTTTTGAACTTGACATTTATGTTATTCTGTATATTACGTTCAAAGAGTTATTTGTTAAGCTGTATGGCGTTATGCAGACATCACTCCACCAGAAAATAGAAGGGAACACCGTTTTCATTTTCATCCCGTCCCAATACTATAACGAGAACCATCATTTGTAAAACAAAAAGAAGGAAAGAAGTAAAAGTCGATTCTCACTCTCTTTCACTGAATTAAATGAGAATTAAATGTGGTTTTGTTCACTGTGCAAATTTCAGATTAACCAGATTGAATTTCGATGTCAAGAAGTATTGTCAACGTCAAATAAAATTTGTACATACTTCTTTCTTTTTGGGTTTTTTTTACTGTTTGTACTGAAACCAAATTCTATGAAATATTCCTGTAATTCTCTCCTGTTTCCTGTAAGGCAAGTACCTTCTCACCGAATTCTAGGCATGAATGCATTTTTTTGCAAAAAATCGTATTTACAACATTTTCCTGATGTAGCCAAGCATCCAAGACCTTTCGTACGTATTGTAAATTTTGCTCGTTAAGGTGGTGCAGATTCCTGCATTTTTTTTTAATGGCTCTTAAAAATAGTTTATGAATATTTCTATTCACTGATCCTCTTTTATGCCCATTCGTTTCATTTGCTGTTGGGTATGTTTCAGTTTTAATATGATAGGAAGAAAAGGAAGCGTTCAACCTCCTCATAAACTGACACACCTCTTATCACCAAGCTTTGGGTTGTGTGTCTCAACTCTTATTGGAAAATCAGGGCTAGAGTTGTGAAGTGTGCCTTGACTTACTAGAATAATGGATAACAGCACTGCATTGTAAGCAGGAGATTTGCTCTATTAAGAACACTTGGGCAATAATGTTAACAGTGCATTTGCCTTCCTCTGAAACATGTACACACTTGTTCTCTGTATAAAAATGCATGATATGTGCTAGATGAAGTTTCATTTACCACGTGAGTACCACTTGAAGTATATTTGATTGTCCAAATAACAGTAAGTAATGCAGTAAGAAGCAGTAAGGTGCATCAAAACATCCAAATCAAAGAAGATCATTCTTCCATGCTTTAAAACTAGCAGAAGAGGAATCTGTTTTGAAATGCACAAAGTAGAATGTCCAGCTATTCTTGTTAAAAGTAAAGGCAAAAGAAAAAAACTTATTTAAGTAAAGAACTCTCTCAGAAATTATACATTTGTACTTTACAATTTCTGACCATGATCATATAAAACCAGATGAAAGTCCTCTTTACGTCTCATCTGCTCTGTCAACTCCTCCACCTCCTTCTGGGTTTAAGGTGAAGGAGGAAGTGAAGGGACCTGCTCTAAAGATCACGAGACCAAATTTCAGTTTTGATAAAGGAAATGACTCCTTTTTTTTTTTTCAGAAGCTCTTTCAAAGGTCAGTTGTAGTTGGTGAGTTGGAGAATAGAGAGAAATGGCTGCTAGATGCAGCCATTTGGTGGATGACCTCTCCTGTCCTGTGTGCTACAACATCTTCAACGACCCTGTGGTCCTCTCTTGCAGCCACAGCATCTGCAAAGCTTGCCTGCAGAACTACTGGACAAACAGTGATGGACAAAATTGTCCACTCTGCAGAAAAAGATCCTCAAATGGTGAGCCTCTGTCTAACCTTGTGTTGAAGAACCTCTGCGAGTCTTTCATACAGCAGTGCTTTCAACACAATGAACAACTCGCTCTCTTCTGTGTGGAGGATAAACTGCCTGTATGCCGGATCTGTCAGACATCAGAAGAACATAAGCATCATGAATGTTTGCCCATTCGTGAGACTGCAAATGGCTTCAAGGTAAGAATGATGTGGAATGTACATGACAGTGGGCCTAATTGCCTTGACTACCGCTCGAGTTTGTATATGTCAGCGAAATGAGTTCCCAACCGAACATACTGAAATGTACAGGTTCTATTCTTCTCTTATTTGGGAAAGATTGAAGCCCAAAAAACATGTTTAGTTTATGCCCTAATTTTCCAGGTTCAATATATTGAAAAAAAATGTGAATATTAAGTGATGACTGGCATTATAGGTTTTGTGTATTTAAAAAAATTATTAAGAAAGTATTAAGAACATTGGTGTGGTCTAGATTTACTTTCACCTTGTAATCCAACAAATCATGTACTTGATCAGGGGCTCTCAACATATTACAAACATAATGCAAATAATACATTTATCCTTTTTTGCTGTGGCTATTATGTTTCTATTCATCACTGTTCACACTGGCAATGTTACGGTTTACCAGATGGAACTTGAAACTGCACTGAGGCCCTTACAGGAAAAGCTAAACAGCTTCATAAAAGCAAAAAGCACAAGCCGCCAAACCACAGAGCACATTAAGGTAAGATGACCAAACTGATTAAAGCATAAATATAATGGACACACTTATAAGGTTAACATGTGCACTTCATTAAGGATCATCATTTATTTACATTTTTCACCAATAAGCTTGAGAAAATTCAAATTCTATGATATCTGTGTAGTTGTTTTTGTTGCCAAGCGCCAAACCAGTAGTTTCTTACCATAAAAACCTCTTCAGCTTAGCAACAGAAACTAGGTCTGTAGACAGTGATTGTGACGAGACACCACAAAATTCAGATGAAGAGAAGTCGTGACTGTTCACTCAAGTGTGGACAGACTCATGCTGTAGTAATCTGGAATATGTAACATGTACAGTATCTCACTAAAGTGAGTACGCCCCTCACATTTTTGTAAATATCTGATTATATCTTTTCATGGGACAACACTGAAGATATGACACTTTGATACAATGTAAAGTAGTCCCAAAGTGTCAATATTTTGTGTGGCCACCATTATTTTCCAGCACTGCCTTAACTCTCTTGGGCATGGAGTTCACTAGAGCTTCACAGGTTGCCACTGGAATTTTCTTCCACTCCTTCATGATGACATCATGGAGCTGGTGGATGTTTGAGACCTTGTGCTCCTCCACCTTCCGTTTGAGGAAGCCCCACAGATGCTCAATAGGGTTTAGGTCTGGAGACATGCTTGGCCAGTCCAGCACCTTTACCCTCAGTTTCTTTAGCAAGGCAGTGGTCGTCTTGGAGGTGTGTTTGGGGTCGTTATCATGTTGGAATACTGCCCGTTTCTGAAGGGACTGGATCATTCATGTTGGCATTCATGGTTCCCTCAATGAACTGTAGCATCCCCAGTGCCAGCAGCACTCATGCAGCCCCAAACCATTCACGTTTGAATGTCACAGACACTCCCACCACCATGCTTGACTGTAGGCAAGACACACTTGTCTTTGTACTCCTCACCTGGTTGCCTCCACACACGCTTGACACCATCTGAACCAAATAAGTTCATCTTGGTCTCATCAGACCACAGGATATAGTTCCAGTAATCCATGTCTTTATTCTGTTTGTCTTCAGCAAACTGTTTTCAGCAAACTTCTTGTGCATCATCTTAAGAGGAGGCTTCCTTCTTGGACGACCAAATTGATGCAGTGTGCGGCGTATAGTCTGAGCACTGACAGGCCCCCACCCCTTCAGCCTCTGCAGCAATGCTGACAGCACTCATACATGTATTTTCAAAAGACAACCTCTGTATATGACGCTGAGCACATGCACTCAACTTCTTTGGTGGACCATGGCCTGCTCTGAGTGGAACCTGTCATGTTAAACCGCTGTATGGTCTTGGCCCCTGTGCTGCAGCTCAGTTTCAGGGTGTTGGCAATCTTCTTATAGCCTAGGCCATCTTTATGTAGTGCAACAAATCTTTTTTCAGATCCTCAGAGAGTTCTTTGCCATGAGGTGCCATGTTCCAGTGACCAGTTTGAGAGAGTATGAGAGCGATAACACCAAATTTAACACACCTGCTCCCCATTCACACCTGAGACCTTGTAACACTTACGAGTCACATGACACCGGGGAGGGAAAATGGCTAATTGGGCACAATGTGGACATTTTTCAATTAGGGGTGTACTCACTTTTGTTGCCAGTGGTTTAGACTTTGTTGTAGACTTTGTTTGTTGTGAATTGTTGTGTGTTGAGTTATTTTGAGGGGACAGCAAATTTACACTTTATATTGCATCAAAGTGTCATATCTTCAGTGTAGTCCCTAGTTTTGCCTTAAATGACTGCAGCAGTGTAAGTCACATAGAGTCACATTGGGTTCTATACCACATGAATATGCACCACCATAATGAACCAACTTGAGGTTTGACAGGCGAAGACAGATGTCCCTGGGGACTATGATGTTTGCTGATGATATTGTGATCTGTAGGGAGCAGCTTGAGGAGACTCTGGAGAGGTGAGGGTGGAGGAGATTAGCTCTAGAGAAGAGAGGAATGAGAGTGAGAAAGACAAAGATGGATACCAGTGAGAGTAAAAGGGATAGAGGACAGAGGAGAGACGTGGATCATATTGGGAGGAGGGTGTTGAAGATGGAGCTGCCTGGGAAGAGGAAAAGAGGAAGACCAAAGAGGAGGTTTATGGACGTGGTGAGAGAGGACATGCAGGTGGTAAGTTTGAAGGAGGAAGATGCAGAGGACTGGAAGAAATGGAAACAGCTGTAGCAACCCTAAATGGGAACAGCTGAAAAAGGAATAAGAATAAGAAGTTCCCATTCTTCTTGCTTACTATTTTTTCCTGTAAGCCTCTTTTAAATTGTCCAGTACTTCACCGCAAACATTGCAGAAGATGTGAACTACTTTTAAAGTTTAAAACTTTTACCAAATGTTTTAGCTTGTTTAAAAAGATTTGTTTAAGATGAAGATTTTTTTTTGATGGCTAATAAAAACAAGCAGAAAAGAAATTAACTCCCTTTTTCTGTTAGCCATACCTACCATCCAATCAGCAACAGACAGTTGTTCCATAATGACCTACCTTTTCCATTTAGACTTAATGTGGTTGTATAATTTTATTGCTGGCATATTTCTGCATTTGCTTGCATGTTTCTATATCTGCTTGCATTTTTTTGTATTTGCTGTTGTGACTCTGACTACGCTGGCACGTTTTGCACTTTAGATGTATCATTGTTAAGACTATCATACCAACTCATCCTAAATGTTACTCAATGGGGTTTCATCACTCTACACTCTACAGGCTGGGCTCTAAAGCTCAGCCCAACTCATTTATACCCTTTTCACCCAGGCCTGGCACTGGACATGGTAACCTTAGGCTCCAGAGAATCCTATTCTATATTCAATGTCTTTGAGATTAAATCAGCAGTGTGTTTTTTTTGCTACTCCTTATTTCAGAGGCAGGCCCAGGAAGCTGAGAAGCAAATAAGAGAAGAATTTGAGAAGCTTCATCAGTTTCTACGAGACGAAGAGGCGGCCAGCATGGCTGCATTGTGGGAAGAAGAGGACCAGAAGACTCAGATTATGATGGAGAAGTCTGATGAGATGTGCAACACAATATCTTTTCTTTCAGAAACTATCAAATCCATTGAAGATGATCTGGGGGCTGAAGACATTGTATTCCTACAGGTAAATTCTGTATATGCTCCAGTTAGCTAAAATGAAAAAAATGGCATTTTAGTCACCTGAATTAAGCTTGATTAGATCTATAGTTTTGTTTTTATTTGGCCAGATGGCCAATCACAGTAGGGCAGTGGTTACATAGTGGTTAGAGAATAGAGCCAGGATGACTGTGGGTTTTGCTCCATGGTTAATTTACTGGTAACAATGCTGTTATTTGTATTTAATGCATGGTTGTGATCAGACATCTACTGTGAACACTTAAACCAATTGTACTTCTTTGACAGAACTTCAAGTCTTCGTTGGAAAGGTAAGTAAATTATCTTTATATATTCTTAATAGTCTTTTTAGTCTGAACAGAAACCTTAATCCTGAATGTTCTTCAAGAGCTCAGTGTTCCCTGGAGGCTCCACAGATGGATTCAAGAGTGCTGATAGATGTAGCCAAGCACCTGGGCAACCTGAAGTTTAGAGTGTGGGAGAAGATGACAGAGATTGTTCAATACAGTGAGTTTTATGTTTTTGAAAAGCGAGAACATGTGTGAAAGGATCTTTACTTTAGTACTGTGCTTTAAGCTAAAGTCATAGAAGTCTTCATGGAGACTGCTGAAAAAATGATCATTAACGAACCCAACACCATTTTTCAAATACTTAAATTACTAAAAGGACACTGAATAATTTTGGATGTCAAATTATCAAGGCTGATTTCTGAATCTCTGATGTTGCTGCTTTCCTTAATTTAATATGTCATGCTTTGATCCCACACAATCTTCTCACTTTTTCCTTTTCCTCACTCAGCTCCAATAATTTTGGATCCCAATACAGCTTACCCATTCCTTACACTGTCCGATGACCTGACCAGCGTGACATTCAATGACTCCAACACAATGCATAGGGATAATATTAGAGATGCAAATGAAAGACCAGATCTGCTGCAACTTCCTGATAATCCAGAGAGGTTTGACAAGTGTGCCTGTGTCCTTAGTTCTGAGGGTTTTAGTTCAGGGAGCCACTACTGGGACATTGAGGTTGGGGATAGTTATCTGTGGGAAGTAGGAATAACCACAGAATCTAACCAGAGAAAGGGAGGGCTTTTCTACGATGGCGTCTGGAGCATTGAAAGCAATGAGGGGTTTCACATTCGCTCTCCAGCCCAGCCAAAGCATCCCTTCTCCGCAGAGGGGGGGCTCTCAAGGATCCGAGTGCAGCTGGACTGGGACAGGAGAAAGGTGTCCTTCTATGACCTTCTTAATGATGCAGATATAGTAACGTTCAATCACACTTTCACTGAGAAAGTCTATGCATTCTTATGGACTCGCAGGAGCAGCTCTCCTGTGAAGATCTTACCAGTTACGCCTGTGGTATTTCTAAAAGAGTCCAGCTGTTTATGTTTAATCTTGCATTTCAGTTTAATTTCATTTTTTGTTTACCTATCTAGCACATCTTAAAACCATTCAATTGTTTAGGTATACCATTATGTTCTTATATAGATCAAGCAAGCACCATTTAAAACGTTCAATAGAACATTCCTTTGAATGTATAATTTTGAATTAAACATAATAAGAATAATAATGAACTGCATAAACAATAAAGCTTAGACTTCTCTGAAACTCCGTGTCCAATTTTTCAAAGCTGTGGATCCCATTTTCTTGAGATAGAGTGGTGGGATTAAGAGTGAAGGCTTCTACAAGCTGGTTGAACCAGAGCACACTCCAGTATTATTAGAAATATTCTATGGTGTCTTTTTAATTACCATCTGCATGCAAGCAGTTGTACTTTTTTCCATTTCTTGTAACCCTACTCACCCAAGGCCCCACACCCTTCTACACCCGGCTTCCATTGAACCCAAGCGGATAATGAACAGCAGGCCATGGAACAAACCAATCTGAGGCGGGGGGGTTTTCAAAGTCATTTTTTTTCGGTACATACTATAATTTGATTCGGTACATACTATAATTTGACAGCGAAATGAGTTCCCAACCGAACATACTGAAATGTACAGGTTCTATTCTTCTCTTATTTGGGAAAGATTGAAGCCCATGGAACAAACCAATCTGAGGCGGGGGGGCTTTCAAAGTCATTTTTTTTCGGTACATACTATAATTTGATTTTAAACAAAGTTTTTTTTTTAATAAACTTTTTACAAAATGTATATATTTGTAAATTAACTTTAAATCCATTTGGGAGTCAACTCTAAGCAGATTCTGACTCAAGAATCCCACCAATTCCTACAGGAATGTCATTTCTGATAAATGATCCTGCCTATAAAAGTGCGATGACGAAGTGAAAGTGAAACACTGTGTAGGTTATTTCCCAGCTGTGAGTGATACTGTGAAGTATGTGGTGGAAACGCTGTGTGGTGGGAAGTGGTTTGTTTTGCTAGTGCGCTGACTCTTTAAACTAGTCCGCTGTTTCTGAAAGAAATGGCCTCGAAACGAGTCTTCTCTGAGGAGGACTTCAGCTGCCCGGTGTGCTATGAGATCTTTAAAGACCCCCTCCTCCTCTCGTGTGGCCACAGCCTGTGTAAGGTCTGTGTTCAGCAGTACTGGAGCACTAAAACCTCCCGAGAGTGTCCGCTGTGCAGGAGAAGGTCCTCCAGGAACCCACCGGTGAACCTGGCCCTCAAGAACCTGAGCGCGACCTTCCTGCAGGCCAGAGGAGCTCCTGAAACCCTGTGTGACCTCCACGGAGAGAGACTGAAGCTTTACTGTGTGGACGATGCCCAGCTTGTGTGTGTGGTGTGTAGAGACTCCAGAACACACCAGAACCACAGCTTCCGTCCAGTCGACGAGCTCGCAGTGGAGCTTAAGGTAGACATCACTTCATTAAACAGCTGTCAGGTCAGATGATCCACTGAGAAGCTGTGAACTGAAAGCTCTTCATTTTTAGGGAATCCTCAAGAGTGCATTGAAGACTGTGACCTCCAAGCTGGGGAGTCTTCAGATTGGCCAGTTTAACTGTCACCGGACCGTTAACTACATCAAGGTGAGGCTGGATGATGACCTTTAAAATAAGGTTTTAGTTAACAAATGCTTCTTCTGCATTTAAACCCCACAAACGCTCTGTGCCGTTTTGGAGAAGGTACCTCAGGGTAACCTACTTGATCAGGACTCAAACCCACAACCTTCTGATCATGGGGTCTAGACCAAAGCCACTAGGCCACCAATTCAAGGGAGCTGGACAAAGAGCACATATTTTGTTCTGAAGTTGATGGGCCGAAGTAATTAGGGACTAATCACTAGTCGAGTCCTGGACCAGTAGATTGCTCTAAGGTAAACCTGAGCAAGGTACCATCACCAACACTGCTCCCCGGGTACAGGCATTGCAGAATACTGCTCCTGGTCCTGGAATGTGTGTACATTAAAGTGAAAAGTGAAAGTGACTATTTTTGAAATTCAACCTCTGCTTTTCACCCACACACCCCATGAAGCAGGGGGCAGCCATATCCAGCACTCAGGGAGCAGTGCCATGCTAGGGGACGCTACCATGCTCAAGGATATCTCAGGGCAACCTACTGGTCTGGGATTTGAACCCACAGCCTTCCGAACCTCCTGATAATTGCAGAGGAAGGCACTCATTGGTCACAGCGTATTTGTGTGAGCTAATTTCATTCATTCAATCCTTTCATTAGAAGCACAGATAAAGTCTGGCAAAGAATCAGATTTACTCATTTTTGTCTCTCATCATACGCATTATATGTATTACGTTACACTCAGCCTGACTGGATTTTTGCATTACCAACATTTGAGGAAAAATCCAAAATAGACATGCAATTTTCTTTTCATTTATAATTTATCACAAGTGTAATTACTTAGGTAGTTGTCACCCAATACATTATTTCAAAGTTTCATAGGTCGTTAGTATGGATTGTATAGATCAATACCTTATAGACTATGAAAGCCAGCAAAATGAATGAATATTTGCATGATTCGGGTGAGGCCTACCAAGTTTCCACTTAATTACATTTGCGGCATTTAGCAGACGCTCTTATCCAGAGCGACTTCCATGTCCTAATTATAGGGACAGTCCCCCCTGGAGCAGCTCAGGGTTAAGGTGATGGAGGTGGGATTTGAACCTAGGACTCCTGAGTCATAGGGAAGTACCCTACCACTAGACCACCACCATAAGCTGAAGACTGAAAAATTGATTTTTCATGAAAGCATTTCTTTTTTTATAATTATTTATAATTAATCATTAGAATTTTTTCCACAAATAGTTGACTGGTATTTGTATGAATCATATCAGCAACAGGCTCAGGACATGAGGAAACAGATTAAGGAGGAGTTTAAGAGACTTCATCAGTTTTTAGATGAAGAAAGTGCAGCCATGGTGACCGCGCTGGGGCTAGAGGAGCAGCAGAAAACGCAGAAGTTGGAAGCAAAAATCCAAAAAATATCTGAAGAGATACTGTCCCTCTCAAGCACCCTACGAGACATAAAAAAAGAGCTGGAATCAGAAGACATTGCTTTCCTAAAGGTCAGCACTTGTATCATCCCTCTCTCTCTCTCTCTCTCTCTCTCTCTCTCTCTCTCTCTCTCTCGCTCTTTCCCTGTTTCTCTCTTTCAACAGTGCCTGTTATCACTTGCAAAAACCGTTAGGGGGATATTACAGTGCATACTTTCCAGTAATCTTAAATCTGTTCTACTTTAAACAGAACTTTGAGAAGACTCTGGGGAAGTAAGTGGAATCTTTCTTTCTTTTAACTTTATTCTTTCTTTAAAATTCTCTCTCCACAGTTCTTAAATACCCTCTCTGTTTTCAGAGCACAGTGCACATCCAGAGATCAAGAATTGGCTTCTGTAGGACTGATCGATGTAGCGAAGTATCTGGGCAACCTGCGGTACCAAGTCTGGGAGAAAATGCATAATTTTATTGAATACAGTAAGTCTGCTGTGGTGAAAATCCAGAAAATTACCCATTAAGATGTTCTCATGTTTCCATAAAAACCTGTATAGTACAGGTAATGATCATTTCAGGTTTAAACATCATGTTTGCCATTATGGGAACACCAAAGTAGTGGGTCATATTTTATGGTTTATTTGAATTAAATAGACATTTTAAGTTTGAATCAGCCAATAAAGTAAAAAAGTCACCTGTCAGGCTTTTGTCATTACACCGCTACATACTGTGGTTGTGATGTGGGATATTTTTCATCTGCCTGTGCCAAAAAAAGCAGAAATTGGGACTGTGTCTACCGATGTGTCTGGTTTGAAACTATGGACAGCCAGAATGGTTTGATGGATAGTCTGAAGGTCAGCCACAAGAAGACCTGAGATCAGGGGAGTAGGAAATATCCACAGGAACAAATCAGCTGCAGTGAATGTGATCTGTCTCCACAGCTCCTGTAGTCTTGGACCCAAACACGGCTCACACAAATCTCGTCTTGTCCAGTGATCTAACTAGCATGAGGGATAGCGATGACCACGAAGACGAAAGTATCATGGAGACCCAGGTTCCAGACAATCCAGAGCGGTTTGAAAGGTGTTTGTCTGTGCTGGGATCCCAAGGCTTCTCTTCTGGGAAGCACATCTGGGATGTTGAGTTAGGAGACAACACCTTCTGGATGATAGGTGTGACCACAGAGTCTGTTCACAGGAAAGAGCACAGCGTTTTTCCCAGTGGAGCTTGGGGTATCGGGTACGATAACGAGAAGCTGTGTGCTCGGTCCCCCTCGGAGGCATATACACACCTCCCTGTGGCTGCCAAACCCCAGGTGGTCAGAGTTCAACTGGACATGAATACAGGAGAAGTGTGGTTCCTAGAGCCTCTCAGTGGGACCGTTATTCACATGTTCTGCCACCACTTCACTGAAAAGGTCTTTCCGTTCTTCCATAGTCTTTGCAGCGTGTCTCCTCTGAAGATCCTGCCCCTGCAGCCTTATGTTGGATTGTTAAACCCTAGAATCCCTCTTGATGAGATTTAAAAAAAGCATAAGCTGAATTATTTCACACACACTGCTTGTGGAAAAAGCTGTAAAATCTTTCACAAGTGCATTTTCCATTGCGTTCTTTCTTCCATTCCTAATTAGTAGCTATGCTTAATAAGAAGTTATTGTGTCGCAGATAGTTTCGTTTTTTGTCAGCCTTACTGGGACTGTTATGGCGTGAAACTCTTAAAGTTATTGGGGTAAATGTCTCTTTGTGATGTGTTTTTTGTGGCCTTAGTTTCTGGTATAAACCTTATGTTGTTGATTTTTACCCTCCTGGTCTTGTTTATTTTACATCTTTTCTTTTTTGTTGTAATTTTGTTTGCTGTTTATTGTGTTCATTTTTATTAAACTGAGCCTGCAAATACATCCAGCTCCCAGTTCATCGTCACACCATAATGGTGCATAACCCTTCCTTTTAAACGACTGACATGTTTTATGATAACAAAGCTGGTCTGTCCAATGTCCCAACAGTTTGTTTTTCTTTCTGTTGTTACTGGTTTTCCCCTAGATTACCCATCATCATTCTAAGATTATTATTATTCATACTATTATTGTTTTTAATATTATTATTACCATTATTTGTGTTGTTATTGCTAATAATAAAAGTAATAAAAATAATATCTTTAATAAGCATATCTTTAATAATAATGGTTTGTCATCCAGTCATTCTTATTACTGTTACAAAGTAATTTTACTGAAAAAATGATTGATATTAGAAACACAACCATGCCAAGTTAGTCATTCATCCACACACCATATCCAGACCGCTGTATTGGGCTACACACTGAACTTTTAGATCACTTTAACAGCTCATCTACTGCCGTCAACCCTTTGCCCCCACTCTAGTCCTGCCATGAGTGTAAACGGATCACCCCGCGACCACCCTGTTCATGTATTTAGAAGAGGAGACACTCTTTGGTCCATTTAACTGGACTTTTTAACTTCAGTTCCTGAGAACGTTTTACCACAGGGCAGTGGTGGCCTAGTTGTTAGGGGGTTGTCCCCACGACCTTATGATCCCTAACAACAGGATCATAAGGTCATGGGTTTGACCAGCAGGTTGCCCTGAGGTACCCTTGAGCAAGGTACTGTCCCCATTACAGCTCCCCGGGCACTATCAATATCTGCCCCCTGCTGCACGTGTGTGTAATGGTGAAAAGCAGAGGCTGTATTTTGTTGTCTCACTGTGTGTTGTGCTGTTTCATAATGACAAGCTGCCACTTTCACTTAAACGGTGCTTCGGTTTGTGTGAAGAAGTTAAAGGTGTTGCTACCACAGTCCGCCGCCAGATGGCGCGCTTCCTCTTTGGTTGTCGCCTGGAGGAGCATCGCTGGCGTTTTAGGGCTAGGAATCCCTAAGGTCTCACCACTGGATGTGTAGTGGACCTACAGAGTGTAGAGGCCTCTATTATATAATCAAGTGCACTAAATATGTAGTAAGAGGAGATTAAATTGTTCCACATTTGGGTACTTGGGGGATTTAAATCAGTTTGGAGCAAAATCTCGTTAGAAAAAATGGATATGCAGTGCGTGGAACATGAAAAATCGATTTTAAAAAAAGAAGAACCTGAATGCGTCTTTGTCAGCCGTGAAAGGTGCACAATAAACCAGGACAGAAAAACTCGAAAAACCGTGTGGTGCGTTACCGCAGTGATCCGCCAGGTGGCGCCCTCACCCCGGTTTTAATCCCAGTGGTTGTTTATGATGATCCTGCGAACACGAGGTTTAGACGGACTTTAGACCGACTTCGCTTTTTATTTTTATTTAGATGTATTCATTTTCCCATCCGTTTTATTTTGATGTTTAACATTTATCCATCTGCATAAAAAAAAACTTGAAAAAAAAGTCCATCCTCGAAAGCAGTGGTCGCCAACCACCGGAGCACAGAAACACTGATTAAAAATGTATTTCATTGATTATCAGAGTCTAAAAGACTTCATTTTGAAATGTACTTTATTTCGTCCCGGTCACGTGATACTGCACATCAAAAATTAAACCCAAAGGCTCGCAAACATGAGCGAAAACAACCGTCCCGGGAGCGCCGAACACTTGGCCCCGCTCGCAGCGTCCTGTCTGCGGTTTCTGCAGAGACAGCGGCCAAAGCACATCGCTGCCGGACCGGACAAAGTAACGCAGCTCGGGTGTCACTGTCTCCCATCATCCCCAGACGGGACCGGCCCGCTGCAGGGACAGCTCGGGGCTCCCGGAGTTCCTCCGGTTGATGAGTGTTTCCGTGTTCTCAGTGTCTGTGCGTCTCAGTGTCGAGGATCTTTAAATATAAAGAGTGTTTCCGTTCTTCCTCACTGGCGTGTTTAATGCTAATTATACTAATTTAGTCAAAGTCACGTGTTTGATCAATTAAATTCAGTAAATACAAAAAGTAACTGCATGAGAGAGAGAGAGAGTCTGTGTGTGAGGGAGTCTGTGTGTGAGGGAGTCTGTGTGTGAGAGAGTGAGAGAGTGTGTGTGAGGGAGTCTGTGTGTGAGAGAGTGAGTGCATGTGTGAGAGAGAAGTATGTGTGTGTATGAGGGAGACAGAGAGTGTGTGTGAGGGCGAGAGAGAGAGTGTGTGTGTGTGTGTGTGTGTGTGTGTTAAAGAAAGTGAGAGAGAGCGCGTGTGTGAGAGTCTGTGAGGGAGAGTGTGTGTGAGGGAGAGTGTGAGGGAGAGTGTGTGTGTGTGTGAGAGTCTGTGAGGGAGTATGTGTGTGTGAGAAAGGGAGAGTCTGTGTGAGGGAGAGAGAGTGTGTGTGTATGTGTGTGTGTGAAAGAGTCTGTGAGGGAGAGAGTGTGTGTGTATGTGTGTGTGAGAGAGAGGGAGTCTGTGTGAGGGAGAGAGTGTGTGTGTGTGTGTGAGGGAGGGAGAGAGAGTGTGTGTGTGTGTGTGTGTGTGTGAATGTGTGTGTGAGAGAGAGTCTGTGTGAGGGAGAGCGTGTGTGTGTGTGTGTGTGTGTGTGTGTGAGGGAGGGAGAGAGTGTGTGTGTGTGTGTGTGTGTGTGAGAGAGAGAGAGGGAGAGACTGTGTGAGGGAGAGAGTGTGTGTGAGGGAGTGTGTGTGTGTGTAGGAGAGAGCGCGTGTGCATGTGAAATAGGGAGAGAGTGAGAGCCAGAGGGAGTCTGTGTGTGTGTGAGTCTGTGTGTGAGAGTGAGAGTGCATGTGTGAGATTGTGTGTGAGGGAGGCAGAGTCTCTGTGTGTGAGAAAGTGTGTGAGAGGGAGAGTGAGAGAGTCTGTGTGTAAGAGAGTGTTTGAGAGTCTGTGTGAGGGCGAGAGAGAGCTTGTGTGTGTGTGTGTGTGTGTGTGAGGGAGATAGAGTGTGTGAGTGAGAGAGAGCACGTGTGTGAGAGTCTATGTGTGTGTGTGTGAGAGAGAGAGAGCGTGTGTGAGAGAGAGGGGGAGAGAGCGCGCGTGCGTGCGTGTGTGTGTATGTGTGTGTGTGTGTGTGTGTGTGTGAGGGGGGGGAGGGGAGGGTTAAACTGGTGGCGCTCTTCCCTTCAGTGCTGCACTTCCAGGAGAAAACGCACGCACGCACGCACGCACCGCGGAGATGCTCGGCGGAGCGGTTTCAGCGGAATGAGCCGCCGCCCCGGTCATGGAGGAGAGCCGCGGTGTGTTAGTGCTGTAGAGACTGTGCTGGCTCGTGTTTTCGGGTGAAGCTCCGGTAAAATGCGGCTCTCGGCGGTCGGCCGGTCCGCGGCGGTGCTGCTCTGCTTGCTGGGATGCGATCTGTGGAAAGCGGCGACCCGAGCGCTGCGGGAGGACAGCAGTGTCCGGGGTAAGGACACTCACCCGGAGAACCCGGACACCTTTCATTAGCACGGATTCTCCCGCCGGTCTCTCTGTGTTCATGACAACATGTCCCTCGCGACTGAGCTGGAGAGTCACGTTAGCCAGCCGGCTAATCTGTCAGGGAAAAAGACACAATAAACCCTTTTAAAACAAGCCTACTTTAACCTGAACGGCTGCTTTTACCTCTCTTTTTCTCGGCCGAGTGAGTTCTCTTCACCGCCGCTGTGTTTTTCACCCTTTTTTGTCTCGAGTTTCCGTTATTATTGAATCTCAGTCTGTCACTGAGCTTAGCATTGGAATCGATCCGTTCCACCTTAAATGGTGCCTTTTAAGGTGGACCGGAAGGCTATTTTCCTCACGTTAGACCGAATGTGATGTTGTGACTGTTGCGCTCGAAGCTGTAGTTTGCCCGGTGATGTTTCCTCGCTCTGGAGGGCCTCGGGAGGCTGTTTTGGGGAGTTTCTGTGTGGAGTCCTCAGACTCTGCTTTCACTGCGGAGCCGAGTCGCAGCTTTGGGCGCGCTTTTGTGTTCACACCTCAAAGTGTGCGGTTTGCTGCTTTTATTTTTTGGAATAAATCCACAGAGACTGCGGACAGCGGCCCGAGAACGAGCTGAAAACGCTTCATCACATTTTACAGAGCCTGAGAGGCTTTTTATCTGCTGTTTCTCCAGGACCGTCCCCAGGCTGGAGAGCCGCCCTCCCCCTCCCCCTCTCTCCCCCTCCCGCTGTGTGTGGGGGGCAGTGCTGGGTGGGTCTGGGGCAGATCCACTGCTACCTAAGGGGCTTCATGATGCCTGGCTCTGTGTGTGTGTGTGTGTGTGTGTGTGTGTGTGTGTGTGTGTGTGCAAGCTGTTTTCTGTTTACTGAATAGCTTGCTTTTCTGGAACCACTAAACAGCAGTGTGACTGTAAAAAGGGCACGTCCCCACATTTTTTCTTGTATTTTCACCTCCTGAGGTCCGCACATGACTTTTTATCCTTTTAGAATGAAAGAGAATTCCTGTAATTGTTCAAAGAAGGAATAATGAATTCTCACTTTGATGTGAAGCATGTTTCTGGAAGTAGATTTGGCCTTAAAGCCTTCAGAATCCTCCCTCACATGTAGTTAGGATACGAAGTGGTTATGAATGTGTTACGATCATTTTATGAAGGTTTGGCCGAATGTTTTCTTACAGTGTGTTTCTGGGGGTGAGATACGTGCAGGGCCTTGTAGTACTGAAAGAAAACCTTTTCTCCGACGCTGTGTTTTTGAGATCATGCGCCATTTAATAAGGTGACGATGAAACAGTTCTTGGTGTGTCGCCTGTGCTGAGCTCGTGAAGGCCGGGTAGTCTGATATAAATATGTTTGCTGTGACATCACAAAGCTGCATGTTTGGAAACTCGCATTACATTTACATCATTTAACAGATGCTCTTATCCAGAGCGCCTTCCATGTCCTAATTACAGGGATAGTCCCCCTGGAGACACTCAGGGTTAAGGGTCTTGCTCAGGGACCCAGTGGTGGTAGTGCCAGAGGTGGGATTCGAACCTGGGACCTCTTGATCCATAGGTCTTTAGACAGGACTAGACCACTAGACCACCACCACCAACCTTTAAATGCCACATCTGGTTTTACGTGATATAGGAGCATTAATAACATAAAGCCCAGTGAACGTGCAGTTAGGTATTTTTGATCTATATTGTGAATTAGTTTTATATTCGTGCTATTTTTTTGTTCTTTATTGTGAGATTGTTCTGTATTTTTGTGGTCGTGGTCCTTTCCGGATATTAAGATTCATGCAATGTAAGCTATTATTATTGAAACAGGAGCCGTTATCAAACATATTAATGATTGAAAGTGATAACTTATCGTTGTGAAACACAGCTCAGCACACAACAAAAGTGTTTCTCTGCATTTTACCCACACATGCAGCAGGGGGCAGCCATACATCTGGAGCCCGGGGAGCAATGATGGGGACGGTACCTTGCTCACGGGATTCGAACCCATGGCTTTCCGATCCTTGGGCCTATTCCTTAAACCCTAGGTCACCACTGCCCCATCTGCAATGATAAGATCTTGTCCTTTTTCCTGTGATCTATGGTCCAAAAGTCCTGATGTTCATCGTTTAGGCAGCACTGAGTAACCAGTGAGAGCAACTTTCAGTATTAACCAGATAAAGCCATTTGCAGGTTTACTAATATAGCACTGCAGAAGTGTCTATGAAGAGGTTTATGATGTTCATGAAGATTTGTTATGCACTCTGGGAAAAAGTAAAACTACCATAAGTATACAGAATATAACTATAAAATATCTATTGTTTAAAATTGTGAAATTATTGATATTTATAGACTAGATCGTTTCACATTTTTATTGATCATTTGGACAGCAATTTGTGATTTATTTTGCAGAATTGTGGCTTTTTACTTGAGACACAGGCTGCACAGAGAACACACACTCCTAGGACTCTCACTTTATAGGGCAGAGAAGAGACTTAGGCAGTCTGCCTCACATCTGGATAAGTCATTTTTTTTTACATGAAAAGGAAAGGAAAACTTGTAGGCCTGCTTGTTTTATGTGGTGCACGTAACCCCATAATCCTGTGAATTGAAAGCAGCATGTTTTCATGTGAATCATTACGGCCTATTGTTCAGTTATATATCGTGCAAGCACTGCTTTGTTGATAAAGTTTAATTGCAAAAAAAAAAACTTTTAAGATTGGGCCGTCTGTTTATGTGAAAATAACTGAAAGTGCAGTCGATTTAAAATTTGCTAAAGTTGGTGTATGTTTGAGTTAACGTGCTTGTCTAAGGCGTAACTGATGCTGACTCTGGTTTTATTGCACTAGCCAGTTTGATGTCTGCTGGAATAAGGTAATCAGTGTTGGGAATTTTGGTTGAAGTTGAGGTTTGGCGTTATGGCTTGTATTCGTGTTAAATGAGGGAAATGGACAGATGTGTTGGAGTGATCAAGCGAGGCTGGAGCTTAAAGAGAATCCCCCTAAAATGTTTTCCCCCAGTCTACCAATACGCATAACCGTAGAGAGAACTATATCAAATACCTTTTTCTCAAAATGGTCTGGTTTTAAGGAGCCTTTTGCTTTAGTCTTGCCTGTACAGCCCATGGTGCCATCATGAGAACAGTCCATTATATGCAGTTTTTCTGTGACCCTTTGAACCTTTATGGCAAAAATTCTATAGCTGGTCATTTATTTATGGGGGGAAATGGCCTAATATTATTTATCCATAGGTGGCAAAACTATGTGAACAATTTTTCCACACAGAGCAGCTTTAACTCTGATGAACTGCTTGGGTTTTGTTTTTTCGGTTGGTTAGGGGCAGTTTTGAGTTGGACATTTCAAAGTATCAACTTTTTTTCTTTAACCAAGCTGGTATGCATGGCCCACTTTTTTTGGAGATTCAGACCTGTAACAGACGGTGAGTGTTTGCTAAAAAATAGTCAGTTTCTTTAGTTGCTTCGAAGTTACCATGGGCAACTGTCGCACACCTTGCTTTTGAAGCGATCTTTGTCTGTCAGCTACTTCTTGGATAAAAGGATAATTTCCACCTTTTGTGCACACTTGTGTCTGTTTGACTATAGATCAGTAGAATGCACACTCTTTCAAGATATTTTTGTTGTCTTCCAACATTTAGGGCTTGTAGGAAAACTATTTAAAAAAACCTTATTATATTATACATTTTTAATATTGAGGTAATAGTTCAAATGAAAACGTAATAATTTGTTGTTCGGGGGCTCTTGAAATTGAACATGGACTCCTAATGCCCTAGTCTCTCTCTCTCTGTCTCTCTCTCTCTCGCTCTCTCTCTCTCTCTCTCTCTCTCTCTCTCTGGCACACACACACACAGACAGACAGACACACACACACACACACACACTTTAACCTTCTACAACCTTCACTGTCTATGCAGGGTTTTGAGACTAATCAATAAAATGGGTTTTTTGAGACAATCTTATGCCAGTCAACTCGGAACAACTCAGAACCAGTGATTGATCGTTTTTGTTGTTACTGGACACCAGATCCTTTTCTCAGGGTTAACAATGTACACTTTCAAGGTTAGCTGGAAGTGCCTGTTTGTTGCAAAGGTTTCTCATGAGTGTAGACAGAGTTCAGTATATTTTATGCACCAATAATAACTTTTTTCATAAAATTTGTAACTGTAAATTCGTGCACATTGGTGAGACTCTGCTGGCATGCCCTCCCTCTTTTACAATGATGCACACAAAAGAGAGTTAAGTACTAATAAGATCTCATTGGGTGGACTTTTGAACACGTCATTTTAATTGCAAAATAATTGGCCGGTTGATTCATTAAACAGAAAATGAAATGTTTCTAATGGTGTCATGCAATTAAAATAATGTAATGGTGACCCTTCCAAAGAAATGGCAAGATATCCCTTTTTATCACAGATACTATGTCAGCATCTTGAGGTTGGCTTATACTCATATATGTTTAAGCTTTAAAGTAGCCCGTTATTAATTGACAGTGACACATTAGTTAGCGCTGTTGTGTCACAGCAAGAAAGTTCTGAGTACAGTGTCCAAGAGGCATCTGAGTGCTTTCTGTGGGGAGTTGGCATGTTCTTCCCATGTATGGTTTCCTTCCACAATATAGAGACATGCACATCAGGTGAATTGGAGATTCTAAATTGCCCCTAGGTGCGAATACCTTGTGATTGATTGTCAACCTGCTTCTTTTTAAAAAATCAATTCAGCATTTGCTTTTATAGTCTTTATAAATGTAATCTGTTTCATACATGACTAATTTGTCTATCTCTTCTTTATTCACTGAACTGCTATGGAGTCACAGCAGCCACAGTAGTTTTATAAGGAAAGAGCAGTTTCTAGAACAGCCAGTACCTTGTTGCAATGCTGTTGTTGTACGGTTTCCTGGTTTAGATTATTTCCATCTTCCTTTCTGTCTCACTCACTCTGGCCCTCTCCACTGCATTGCAGTACTGTGCAGTTCCCCTGTCAGGGTGCTCACGGCTACAGCCATTACTGACCAAAAGCACTAGAGCTGAAAGCATGGTGCAGCACTTCACGTACTGCACATCTGCCAAGAAAAATGTAACATCTGAACTTGTATACCCTTTGTCTCAATTATAACGAGAGATACTTAGTAGAGATAAAAATATTCAGTGTTAAATAGCCTCTTTTGTTTATTCCAGTAGGCCAAAAAAATAAATAAAAATTTTAGCTCACGGTAAGAGTCTGAAAATCAACTAAACACCCGTCACTAGGTTGCGTTAGGATTTTTTTGATGCTCAAACCTAAAAAGTCTGTATGTAATGACTTATTTATGTTTTGAAATCAAATCATATTCTCTGATCTGAGAGTAATGATGCTGACCAGATTGAAAGAATAAAACATTACAAAAGCATTAAGGTTAGCCTTTATTTAACTTATTGGCCCCTTTCCTTCGACAATGCCTTTTGTAATGACAGCTGGAAAACTAGACCATAGCACATAGACCTGAATTACAAGCCATATCTATGTTTTGCCCTCAGGGCAGGTTTTGTTGACTAATAACACACGCACACACCCACAGCGGCCAAGTGCGTCAGTCTGCTGTGGTGCGAGTGTTGTCTAGTGGGTTCATGCTGGACCACAGACAGGACTAAGTAATGTTCATATATAGGTCTGTAGGTCAGCTTGGCAATTTGGCCACAAAATACAACATGCTAACACGTAACCAGGCCACTTAAGTTTATTGACCATTCTGAATGTGCTTTTTTTTCTTACTTTTGAATGGTGTTGGCAAGTAAACATCTATGAAAGTGTAAAGGGGTATCACAGTTGGGTTGTTTTAATGGGTTTGTCCTAAAGAAACTATATTTCTCAGTTCAATGCAACAAAAATGAGCATAGAGAACTGTAATGCAGACATGCCCCTTATCTTGTTGCATATCTGCCAGGGGCCCAATGCCCTTTCTGAGGGACTACTGTTGTTGTTGTTGAACAATTTTAAAGATGGCCTCCCTTTATGTGCCACAGCATGTGGGGAGTTACGTTGACATGACTGAAGATTACCTGTTGATATTTATGTGACGGATGAACAAAATGAAGAAACTCAGCCCTACCACTCTTCATTTACATTTGCGGCATTTAGCAGACGCTCTTTTCCAGAGCAACTTCCATGTCCTAATTACAGGGACAGTCCCCCCGGAGCAACCCGGGGTTAAGAGTCTTGCTCAGGGACCCAGTGGTGGTAGTGCTAGAGCTGGGATTTGAAACTGGGACCTCTTGAGCCATAGGTCCATAGGCAAGTACCCTACCGCTAGACCACCGTCCCTCCTTCATAAAGCAAAATGCAAAATTAATTGTGAAATAACATGAGCTTTCATTCTATAGCTATCTCATGCTCATGCTTTCTCTTCTTTATCTCCAGGCTTAGCAACTGTTAACGCTGTCAGTGCTAACTCTTACTCAAATTTAGCTGGAAGAGTCCCAACAAATGCGCTCTCTTTTTATCATGAAATTGCCAAAATAGCCAATGAGAAGGGCAGCTGTCAAATCCTGACAGTTTAGGTCAGTTTAGCTAACTTTGGATCACACTCTCCCTGTTGGTGGAGCAGTCTGAGACTTCACTTAAGTAGCAGTGATTTTGTGTAAACCGTGGGTAATTATCAAATCATGGCATCAGGTTTTTTAACTCTTATATAAGTGAAGTATTTCTGCTTCTGTTTATTGAATATCTTTGGATAGAGTTTTAAATCTTCCCTCAAGTCAGCAGAGTAACTAGAGTCACAACACTTCGAAATGGCAGCCTTGGGGTGCTTCTATTTTGCGCTGGAGTGGGATGACTTGTCTTACACAGACTTTGATTCTGAGAGAGAAATCTGGTTAAAAATAGATTTTGAGCCAAGTATGCATAGAACTGGGTTTATAGCCTTTTATAAAGACGAGGCCTTATTTAACTCTGGAGTAAAGAGTGTCATCAGCTGACTTGCGTTAAGCTGCTAGTTGTGCAGTGGAGCTCTTTGTATTTATCTGAAGTGAATTACATCTGGTCATCTAATGCTTGCACTCAAAGCTAGAAGAGACAATGTAAGGGACCATCCCCAAAGTATCTTGGGGTTATTTTCTTTCCCTAAATAGCCCCAGTTTTCAGCAGTAAATATGGCCCAGTCCCCATGGGCAACCATGAGGCAGATTTGGGACAGTTTACTGAGCATCTAGTTTTCTTATCGGGACAATGTTGATTATATTTTTTTTTAAGGGCATCTGTTTCCAATGATTGCGTGTGTTAAAACTCTACTTTTTTAAACATGAATGGATGTGCTCAAGTATCATCGGCTGATTAAGCCAACATATGTACAACGCCCTCCATATTTGAACACCAAGGTCAATTTATTTGTTCTTTATAATTTAACATATCTATATGTAGATACCCTCTCAAACCTAAACCTTACCATGTGTGCATTAAATGTGTGATATGTATGTTTCTGTATTTTGTAAATGTATTCCTGCGAAGTACCTCATATGAACATTTTAGTTTACATGCCCTTCACACTGCAAAGTTGAACTAAATTAATTCTTCCCAGTTTCTTTCAGATAGTTTCCATGGGTGGAGAACTTTCCAATTAAGTCATGTTCTGCACCATATGTTGTCACTTTCCAGTGAAAGCCCAGCAAAACAGATGCCTGTTACATTAGAAAAAGAAAAAAAAAGTTGCGTATTCAAGAAAGCAATTTTTGCACACACTAAAAAGCCAGCAATGAGGATTGCAGAAACCCTTCAGCCAATCCGCTTTACATAATAACTACAGCCATAACTTCAAATGATTAACAATTAAGAGAGAAAAATATGGCTAGTTCTTAGGAAATGAGCTGCTCAAAGATAGCAATCCATTGTTCAGTTCTGAAGGAGGGTCAGTAAAAACGCTGCTGGGGCACAAGAAAATCTGAACTACTGACCTGCTCGGTCCTGTTAAAAATATCTTTACCCTGGAGGCCTGAGCTGTCAGCTGGGATCAGATCCCAAGACATGCTTCCTGATGGCTGAGAGAAGGCAAAATAAATGGACAGAGACAGCAGTGGACATATGGCGTGATAACCTCAGCATCTTCTTTTTCGCAGGAACTAGAGAGCTGCCAACAACTTTCCATCTCGCTTGTTTTGGGACATACTCAGGCATTGTGTGCTACCAGCACTGTGCTATTTTTATATCTCGGGCTTTACAAGGACATCTGGATGCGGTAGATTCATAGTGGAATCTGATTGGTGGACTGATTTTTGAAAAAAGCTCAAACGCCCATTCCCCAAGCACGGAACAATCTTTCAGTTCAGTAATCTCTGAAAAGAGATGGTAACGTGATGTTCTTTGCAAGCTGACTGTTTATCCTCAATGATCTCATTTAAATGGGCATTCTGGTATAAAACTAGTTTTAACGAATCATTTGTAAGTTGAACGAATCATTTGTGATTTTGTTTGTCCTCCTCAGTGATGTCACAAAAATCAGTTTTATGTCCTTCGTGTTTTCTTTTTCATTGTTTTATCTCTTTACCCGGCTTTTTCATTTTTTAAAAATATTTTCTTTCTCCAATGGTCTCAATTTATTTTTCCATCAGACGTGTCATGTGTGTGTGTGTGTGTGTGTGTGTGTGTGTGTGTGTGTGTTATGTGGATTTTTTTGGGTGGTGAGAGTTAGAGCTAAGAATCAAAAGTGATTTAAGAGGTGAATTGAGAGATCTGAGCTTTACAGCGTGGGTTTTGAGAAGCTGCAGAAGGATGGAAGTGAAGGTGTAGTGTGTGTGGGGGTGGGGGGGGGGGCAGTCTTTACTGAAGATATTCTTTCAGGAAACTAAAGAATGGAAGTGCACAGGAAAGTGTGTCTATAAAAAACATGTCATTGTACCCAGTGATGCCCTCCCACTGAGAAAAACAAAAGATCTGTCAATCAGGCTGAAGCAAAGGAACCCAAGGTGTTGAGGCATAAACACTGAAGAGAAAGTGTCTGGTGGCACAAAGCATTTTCCTGGCTCTGTTTGTCAGGGTTTAGAGCAGATCAATAGCCAACCTGTTTCGCAGTTTGGAGATTTGTCTTCTCTGTATTAAAGTAGTAATTTAAGAAAATTAAATTCACAGATTCACTTTCCTCCCGCCACGTGTTTCAAGTCTACGAGGCCGTAGTTCACATGGAAGTCTGTACGTCACCAATAAGCACAGTGCAAACTGCATGTCTAAAGCTCCTCAGCTCCTCAGCTCCTCAGGCTCAGAGGCTGTATGGCATAGTTGCGTTGAGGAATGGACAGAAGTGCTCAGTGTGCTTAACCCTCTTTGAGCTTTGTCTTACTTGAAAGCATGCTTTTCTACCCTCGGTCACTGAGCGGTACTAATCATAGAGATTAGACTGGACCATGCTTTGCTTGGTCCCAGAAATCAGGACCTCAGAAGTCAACAAAACTTATTCTCGGCCATATCAAAGTGGAAAACGCACAGGTTTCCCTCAGACGTTTTTCCACATTAAACGGTGGATTTTAATGGCAAGGTTTGTTTTCCAGACATGGCATGCTGTGCTGCAAGAGGGTGGACTTTATAAGACTTTCTTTTCTTTTTCTAATACAGTCAGGCTGTATTTACCTGGAATTTTCATTCTCTGTTTTCTGTTAAATGAACATCTTTGAGTGATTAATTCTTACTACATGAACTGAGTAACCGGGTGTTATATACAGTAGAGGGCAACAAGCACAGACCACTCTTTTATGGAGTTCATTTGGATGTTATGTCAGCATGGTGCTGGAAAGGTAAAGAAAATGGGACGCTTGACAACCATACACAAGCTGCCACTAAAACTCTCACAGTCAAGATTTTTCTTCACATTTAAATAAACTCACAGACATTTCTGTATATCCTTCCACTTTTGATGATTTTCAGATTTGAAATTTGGATTGACTTGCAAAGTTGAAAGTTTTTCTTCGACTGAGCTTTGGAGATGCTTTCAAGAAATGTGGAAAAATATCTCTGCAGAAAAACTCAAATCTAGGCTTCCAAAAAGAAGGAAGTTGTAATAAAGGCAAACTGAGAAAAGTTGTCATTGAAGAACCATAATGTTCTTGTTTTTTGGGTGGCGGTGGTCCAGTGGTAGGATACTTGCCTATGGCTCAAGAGGTCCCAGGTTCAAATCCCACCTCCAGCACTACCACCACTGGGTCCCTGTGCAAGACCCTTAACCCTGAGCTGCTCCAGGGGGAGGACTGTCCCTGTAATTAGGACATGTAAGTCACTCTGGATAAGAGCGTCTGCTAAATGCCGTAAATGTAAATGTTTTTGTTTTGTAGGTTTATGATAAATGACTGATGGCAACAGGCAGCTTCGTTTTCTTCTGAATTTGTCAGGAAGCTTTAATCTTGCGACAGGCATGGCATTTGGTGTACGTTTGACTGTTTCGATTGGGACTTTGCATTTATGTGAGAGGAGATGAATGAGATCGGGACAGCGAGTCACTTCATCTTTGCTGCATGAATAATGCCAATTAAACTAAATTGCTTCCACATTTGGATGGCTTTGTCACATTGTTTTGGTTTTCCTTCTTTCAAAACAGTAATTTTGCCTTACTGCATTGCGTGACTATCGCTGTCCATACAGCAACACGTGGAGTATGAAAATGTATTCTGACTTTTTTAATGCCATTCATGTGAGACACAGAGGGCCGCTAAGTCTCGGTCTGGCTGCAGAAAACATTCAGAAAGTATTTTTTACTTGATCGTTTGGTGTGTTTCCACTGCATATATCCACTTCATATTTGAGCACAATGTCTTGTATTTATCTATGCTCACCGAAACATATCTGTTTGTACATATTTAGTACAAGGATAGGTGCGAAAAAACGAATTGTTAGGAAATATTCACACATATTGTCAGTCTCAAAGGTGAATGCAGCAAGAAGCAGTTAGCTTTTGGCATGAAAAACAGGTTTCGATGGTCTGTCTGAGGGACTTTTCAATATTTTCACTAGAATTCAGGTCTGGAGGTTGGCTCGTCCATTCAGGCTTTGGAATACTTTTTTGCCTCTCTTTTTATAATGCGGCAGTGTGCTGAACAGTTGCTTATTTGAACACGTTCAGTTAATTAGTTTAAAATAGACAGATTGTAAGTTTACTTTAATTGATTATTTAAATAAGTGACAACTTATTTAGTAATCGATTAGTTGGTCATTTTGGACAGCTTTTTTCTAAAAATTAGCCAGCATAGAGAGATGAGTTTCCCAGAGGTTAAATATCACATCATAGTCAGGGAATCTTTACTGATCCCCAGGGAAATTGCTTAATTTCTAATCTGTGTGACAGAGTATTAAGATTGCGTGGTAGGTGCTCGTGGGAATTGAAGTTTAAGGCAGCAGTTGCAGACATGACACTAAAGTCAGCAAACATCCTACACTCCCCTTGGAAGCAATTAACAAGAACCAATTTTGTCTCTGAGTAACAGCCTTCTGACCTGTTTGTCCTGAGATCTATTTGTTTTAATGTCGAACTGGTCTTAAGTTAGGTTGGAAGTTTAATTTTGAAAGCCTGGCGTTAAAATTGGGCCTACAGATCGTCTTTCTGGCTTTGTCTAGTCATGTTGGGGCATACGTGGGTTCAACAGCATAATATTTCCTTTAATATTCGTCAGGCTTAAGTCAGGTTCAGATTTCACATTCTCGTGGCCTATCGGTGTTGAACAGATTTTACCTTCACTAATCCCTGCTTTAGTGTTCCGCCCTCTAAAGGAATAGAAGACCCTAACGCGTTTCGCTCTCAGTGTTATTTAAAATGTAGACATGTTTGTGTTGTAGCCATTTTTTAGACTATAGGCTTCTAAAGTTGATGCAAAGGGTCACGCCGTTCTGGAGCAGAATGTGGGCTCTTACCAAATTTCAGGCCTAATCATTTCTGTCCCATCATAAAAGAGAAAGCTAGGATTGTAAGGAGAAGCGACTCCATGGAGAGTTATGGATGCAGGGCATAAAAAAGCAATGACGGATGGTGTGTGACAGCTTTATTGTGTCTTTGCAGATCAGCAGCCTGCTCAGGCCCTCAAGAGCAAAAACACTGCCTCTGTGAAGACAGTACTGGGCTATTTGGAGGTCAAATCAAACATTTACTTTGCAGTGAAGGAGTGGTGTCCTCTTCAGCAGAGCGTGTCAAACTCTCAGCATTGAGTAAACAGGCCAGACAATGATCTACCTGCAGCGCACCTGTGTTAACAGAAGAAAACAGGTGCATGTCTGTGCTTGCAGGAGAGCTTTTTCTAAGAAGTGTTTATGATGATATAGTGATATTAATTCATATACATAAGTGCTGGGCCAGTAAATCTCAGTTAGGTCTCTTTTGCAATAATAGCCGTTGTAACTGAACGTGTTAAAATGACTGATTTGTGCAGTTTTCATTTTGTTTTTGAGATAAAGAGAGAAAGTTGGCTTCTTTAGTTTTGCCCTGGAGCTACATGGCGAACGTAAACAACCATAGAAATTTACAGCCACGAGTTCAGCCAGCTCTTCATCCTAAAGCTTTTAAACGGGCGTTAGAAAGTGTGCATTAGTCCAAATTGCTTTTTGATTAAGATGCAATGTAGGACCGTATTTCATCACAGAGCAAATTTTCACTTCTTCACTGGACTATGATGATTACTTGATAGAAATCAATCGTTTGATTAAAAACTTGATTTAAATTTACAGTCTCTACGAATTGGCTTAGAAGTTAGGTGGGTCATTACGAAGCAAAGATTCTCCACAGGTTGGAACTATTAGTTTATTATTTTACATGTATATGAAGTAAAATGGAAAAGAAGAAGGATTTGCTTAACTGGGTGTAGGCTTTTCAGACTGCAAAGCATTAAGTTAGGCTTTAATACGCTGTCATTTTAACATGCTGACCGTTCTCTGTCTGCAGCCATGTTAGTTGCTTTTGCAGAAGCGGTACGTTAACATCAAGTAACCTCAGAAGTTGTGAAATGTAGATTTAAGATTAATGGTGTTGGTGTTCAGAGATGGTGCCAGTATGACTGGCCTAAATGCTGGGTCATTACCCAAATGCCCTTCTAAATCTATCAGGCCTGATACTGTAACCTGCTCACCACACACCCCTTGCTCCCTGACAGTGAGATGGATCAATAAGCACCCACACACACACACAAATAAATTCTGACCCCTTTTTTCAGAAGAGTTGCAGGCAGGGCTTGCCAATATTTAACTGGACTCACAATATTTAATTGGGTGCAAACACACACACACACACACACACACACACATGCAAGCCTTGCTTGATGTCCTTCAGACATGAACAGTGAGAACACTATCAAGGTTATCAGAAAATGTTTACCTTTTACTATCAAACAGTCCAAGAAACACTGCTATACTCAGGGAAACCTACTGGTTGTGGCTTCAAGTCCAAGAGAAGCAGGTTATCCTTAGGTACCCTTGAGCAAGGTACTGTGCCCAGACAGTGCCCCATGGTTGCTGGATGTGGCTGCTCACTACTCCGTTCAGGTGTGATGGGTTACTGTGGTCTTACTGTATGACCTTTGTGTATGTGTGTGTGTGTGTGTGTGTGTGTGTGTGTGTGTGCGCAGTGTGGGTCTGATATAAATGTATTTTGATAAGATGTGACGATGTCATGATTGATTCTATGATTCTATGATTCTAAAATGCATTGCGTATTTCTTTATTGAAAATGCAGAAAAGACATTAGCTTTTTGCTCTTTGCATGAACATGGTCTGTTTATATGCTGAGCAACCCCAAACCCTGGCCAGTTAGCATCATCTTAAACTGTAATAGATGAGGCAGCATAGACTTGGTTCAAACATTGCAGTTGACAACCAGCTTAAAGCACAGCTGTATTATTATCTACCAGAGCTATCAACCTCTTTAAAGACCCAGGGTGACCAGATGGAGCCGTATTTGCATTTTAGGCCACCATTAAGTTTGCTGCCCATTTCCCTTTTAGTGTCGGAAGCTTAAAATGGAAACTGGAGTTACTTTAATGGTTCTTGATTGCTAACTGCAGGTTATTATAATCATCAATCAAGAATTCAATATTTACCTTTTTGCAGTGGCTTACTTTTTCATCTTTCTCTCTACTTTTCAGAACATTGCCACATCTCTACGACTAAGCTTACTCTCTGGCTCGCAGTTGTTTTTTTCCCTGCAGTGTGTAGTGACTCTGACTGACGAAAAGAAAGATGAGAAACTGCTCGTATTGCTTTTTAGTAAAATGAATAGTTTACCCCTGTATAGTGCACTACTAATGAGGGAGTGAGGATCACTGTTTGAGTCTCAGACATTAGCTTTAATGCGCTTTTTGTTAGAAGTTAACTTATTACACGCAAAGCAAATCCCATTTTCCACCCCAGAAAGCAGTAAAAATCGGTGTATTGTATTAAGCATCTTATATAAATGTCTAGACTTAGTTAGCACATGAATTACCCAGTTAGTTTGAAGTGGTTTGCTGGACTGAAAGAACAGAAGAATTGCTTTTATTTTACAGTGTATTTCAAAAGTTTTCCACTCTCAAGAGAATTTCATAATTGCCTTTATCAGCAGCTAATTTTTGTGTACAATGACAACCGAACTAATAATATGTGATGAGCTTTACGCCAATAATCCTGGAGCTTAATTTATGGAAAATAATTTTTATCATACTTATATCAGTCACAAGAACTGTCATCTTCCCAAAAACCTTCAGCCTTGCATGTGTTCAGTAACTCAACTTCACTGTTTTTGCTTTTTTTAGTATTTAATTTTTCTTGACAAAATCTCTGTAAATCAGTATTCGCTAGAATTTACATAGCAATTCCTCAGTCTGCTAAAAATAATACCATATAGATGTATTTGACAATGTGTTGTTTGGGAAATAATACCAGATCTTATCTCCCCATTTTAAAAAAAGCCTCAGCAGAGCTTGTAATCGATGCTTTGGCTTTCGAACCCTTTCTTGATGTCATTTCTTCCGCATCAGTTTCTCCTCAAAAGGAAAAAGGTCAAAATGCTGTTTCAGACCAGCGTACCTGCAGCATAGTGTCTCATGTTACTGTCGTCCTGCTCTGTTGATTCCAAATGCGAGTGAAAAGGCAAGTCTGTTTATCTGGTATATTCCCAAGAATTAAACAACCGCACACTAAATAATGAAGAAAATCATCAAAAGCGATTTGAAAATATATTTCAATTTTAGGTCTTAGTAGCCTAAACAGCTTTTTCATTTAGATGACCTTTCTTGAATAAGCTTTCAGGAATAGTTTAGAAACTATTCCATGTTCAGTGTTTATGAGGATATGCATTAGAGGTTTTCCACAGGAAGCGTGCTTTTGCAGCCACGTTCCAAATATGCCAGAAGTTCCTAGAGGAAGGAAACACTGCCCATTGTTTTTACAGCTTGATGCTATTGGCTAAAAAGCTGGAAGTGGACGAGGTTATCTGGGATTGGTGGAATGGTCAGGAGAACCTGAGAACCTCTTTTTAATACCGGCATTTGGAAAAGAGGAGCACTTTGCGCAGTTAAACATTTTTAATGTCTTATTTTAGCAGAAATGTGTCTTTGCTGTGCTGCTCTAATTGCTGTTGTGGGGGAATGGAGGAAGGAATTGTCCATTAAATGGGACTTCATTATGATTGTAAGAGACTAAAAAATTATTAATTGTCTTGTATATGAATGAAATTACTAATCTGACATTTCTGTCTTTACAAACACAGTTCTGTTTCAGCTTGAATTGATGTGTTTTGGGTTATCTTGAGATGTGTCATTTTTAAAAAATTCATTAGTGGAAACTGCATTCAGCTCTCTAACAATGATCTTGAGTAAAATTCTGCACTTATTTGCTGATGCCATGCTTGTGCAGGTTTTGGGTTGTTATTAAATATGTAAAAGAAGCTTGATCCATCTAAATTGAATGTGGCATTTTGCTGATTAAGGAGTTTAGGCTATACCCTTTGATGCAGAACGCTTTGGAAAATGCTCTTGCTGTCTGCTGTCTCCTTCTGTGAATGTGCAAGGAAGCCAAGTTCCAGTTCAAGTCAGAGACTAATAGGCTTTTTTTTCCCCTCTTCATGCAGAGGTGACGCTGAAGGTGCACCTGAGTGACTCGATCACTCGCCAGCCCCTCTCAGCTGTGACCGTGGAGATTTTCGCCAACCACACCTCCATCGCCAGGGAGATTTCTGGTGCAGACGGCAAGACATTCATCAGGTTCCATTATCGCCTCGGTGACCTTCTTGTAATCACAGCAACAAGGCGTGGCTATGTGCCAAACTCCGCCCCATGGCAACAGATCAGGCTGCCTGGTAACATTTTGTCTTCATTGACTTCGGTTGCCCTCCTCTTCTTTTTCTATGTTCTTCTTTAAAATCTTGTTAGCAGGATTAGCCCTTCAGCTTCTTTACTGGTATAAATATAAAGGCTAACGGACCACCTGCTGCCTCGGCGTGGACTCTCCCTGGAGAAAATCAGAAGAGGAAATAGAGACGGCAGGGCAGTTAGAAAACAATGCTGTGCCTTGCTAAAGGGATTAGCCTTCTAAACAGGGCTAAGCAAAAGTAAAACATGAAACGGATGCACGCACACAAACATAGAAGAAGCACAGCATGATGCCGTGTTCGCTCAGTAAGTCACTGCAGGGGTCCAGAATGAGAACCTGGTCTGCTGGATGCCCTGGAGAGATTCCACCACAACAGACTGCGCAGCAGAGGCACAGCGAATAATCCTTTCTGTCATTCGTTAACCTATCAATTGTGTTTTTTTTCCCTCAAATGAATGGAGTTTTCTTTTACATTCTATTTGCATTCAGAGGTCATTGGCCTGTACATAATGTGATGAAACATGCCATTAGTGAACGTTCTTTCAATGTTGATTACGACCATGATATTAGAAACACATGTTGTGATGGAATGCATCACAACAGCAGTAAATATCGTCTTCAATATCGTCCAGCTCTACTCCGATATCTATTGGTTCACTTGTAATGTTTGTATCAGTTTAGGTACCAAAACCATTAATAATTCAAACTGACACCACAATAAGGCATTTCTCTTCATTTTTAGCTGCCCTATTACGACTGAAACATTCTTTACAACTTCAGTTTACGTGGTCACATTGAACAGCTGTGACCTGAAGAAGTGCATAAAGTAGAGAGAATACAGTGAAACTGATAGTAAAAGTAGCTGCTTTCTCATTGGCTGAACAGAGTTCGTTTTCAGAGTATTTGAACAATGTTAAATGACCGACACAAAATCAGTATTTACTGTGTGCACGTCATTTGTATTTGCTCTGTTATTGGTTTTTTTCTTCTAAGGAAAAACTGAGTTAAACAGATTTTTAAAGATAGTTATTCACTCAGGTGCCCAAGACGCTTGCAAAGCATAGAGTATATATATATAATATATTATACATTTTTTAATGTTTATGTGCTACCTCGTTTTTTTAAAAAGGAAGCAAAATTGACTTTATCATTTTTGGGCTTTCTAAGTAAAAATAATATCCATTAGCTTATTGATTTTTTGTTGGTTTTTTTTTTTTGACTGATTGATTTCCACCAGTTTCTGAAACAGCACACTTTAAGAGAGTTTTTCAGTTCAATATGGAGAGCTTATTAAAATGTCCAGAAGTTAAAACAGAAGAATGACATATGGCTCAGTCAGAAAGAGCCCATCAGGATATGTTGCCTGCCTAATTTTAGTGGTTTCCTCTACAAAGAGAGTAGTGGTGAGAGGTAAGGAGGATATTTTGGTAAAGGCATGATTTATGTGTCTCATGGCTGTTTAAGAGTGGGTGGGTTTAGTTGTTTTGTTTAGTGTAGATTATTGTAGGGTGTGTGTTTATGTGTGTGTGTGTGTGTGTGTGTGTGTGTGTGTGTGTGTGTGTGTGTGTGTGTTGACTGAGAGTGGGAACTGGATCTAAACATTGTGTTATGTTTCAATATGTTTTGTGTGTGTGTGTGTTTGTTTGAACCCTCCAGTCTTCTCGTCTCTAAGCCTGGATCTGCTTCCTGAGAGAGCTGCTTCTCTGATGGTTTATGATGATGTCATTCAAATTGTCTCTGGATATCAAGGTAACAAGAAAACGATTCCGTGTCCAATCTTATGCACCTCAGTGTCTCCATGTACATATACAGTTAAGAGTTTTTTGTCATTTTGCCTGTGTACACCACTACACTACAGGGATTGGAAATGAGAGAACAAATGAGATGGAAGTGCAGACTTTCTCCTTTAATTCAGTGGTTTTAACAAAGTTGCAATGAGGTTTCAGAAGTTAGTCATTTTATTGACAAACTAAACAGCATTTCAAAATGAGTATTGTTTTAGTGCTTATGTAAAATCCTTTGCAGACACTGCCTGAAGTCTGGAAGGTCTTTCTTGAGAAACTGTTGGGTTGCTTTTGCAGCGTGTTTAGGTGGTTAGACATTTGAGCCTGGAAGCACCTTCCTATCAGTCTTGCTGCATTGAAGTCACTGTCATTGAATATCACTGTAAATGTTAGAATCTCATTCACGTTCTCGTTCATAATTTACAAGATCTATCTTTTTTTAGTAGATTCACTGAATCCATAGGCATATTTATGGTCTGTTGCGATTGCAATTACATCAGTAGTTTTCAGTGACTTGGCAAGTTTTAGTTTGATACTAACCAGCTTGGGTCAGTTAGCTTGCCTTTTTTTCTAAATGTTTTCCACTTTATTCTCAGTCCTTTAGATACACTGACCCAATGAGTTTATTTCTGCCCTGAAAGCTAGAGCTTTATGAATATTTACTTATTCATAAAGCTCTAGCTTTCAGGGCAGAAATAAACTCATTTAGTTCTAGTTTGCATGAAAAATACATGATTTATGTAATAAATAATAATAACATGAATAACAATAGTATAATTAACAGATTCAAATTTCATTAACAGATTTCAGTGCATAAATAATTATTTTGATATATATATATATAATTACACATATATAATTACACACACTCATATATATCAAATATATATACACACCTGCCTTCGGTATGGTTTTAGTTTCATACAGAACCTTGAAACACTTCTGAAGTAGGAGGGGAACATTACACAGGGTTAACAATACAATTAAAATCTCTTCGCTGTTAGAACAAAACCACTTGCATAGCTTTCCTTTCATTTTATACATCGTCTGAGAACAGTCGTCTTCAACAAGACTGCTGACTTATAGACCAGTGGAATTCTTGAGTGGCATCATTCATTTGTTTTAGAAACATCTAACAGTTTTCCCCATTTCTTTTATTGATACATTTTCTTTACTGTGACAATAAGAGGCATGCGGTTATGACAAAGAACAGTTTAGACAGAACACTAAAGGAAGTGCAGGGAGATTTAAAAGAAGAACTAGCTTGTCACACCAAAGGAGCTTTTAGGGATGATATCAGTGGATGCCAGGTTAGTGCAAGAAGATCTTGGTGGCAAAGGATGAGGTGCTATTAGGCATGGCCACTCAATTAATTGTTTAATCAAATATAATCAAAATAGTTCATGGGGTGATGGCTGCCTCACAGACGAGAAACACTGGGGGGAAATGTGCGGAGGTAAGTAATAAACACTGAGAGAGGGAGGGACGAAAGAAAGTGGGGGGTTGGACATAACTTAAGATAAGTACTCCTTTGGGACCTCTCTGACAGGCAGCTGGGGGATCCATCAGGGTGGAAGAAGGGGGGTTTGCGTGTGTGTTATATTTTAGATTTTAATTATACTGTAGATTTACTGGTTGATGGCATTAGTGTAATGGGCATATATTTACATTAACATTTCATCATTTAGCAGACGCTTTTATCCAAAGCAATTCGGTGAGAAACGACATTCAAGCCACAGTGCTGTAAGAGCTTTACTGGAACATTTGCTACGTAACTTAGATTAAACTGAATCATTAAAAATAAAGCGTAAGGGTTGAGCAGAAGAGTTAGGTGTGTTGGAGTGATATGAGTGTTTGATAAGAAGGTGATCTCGAAGGGATTTGTCCTTGAAGGTAGAGAGGGATGCCCTGTTTTGATAGTGTTTGAAAGTTTATTCCACTATCAGATTACCAAAATGAAATGAATGTAGGAATGGGAATGCCAGGCGTCTTTCCTTTCCTTTTCCACAATGATCAAGATGGAGAAGAACCTGTGCGAAGCCTAGGTTGTGTTCGTTAAAGGAATGGTTCAGCAAAAGCTAACTCACGGTTTTCTCTCACCTTAGATAGACTCTGTCAGCCAAGAAGTCCAGTTTAGCTTTTCTTTTTAGAAAGGAAGCTGTAAGACTAATGCGCCTTACAATGGATGTCAGTGGCTTCAGACACTTATTCAGACACATATTGTAACAAGGTAAAAGGGATCTGTTGTCTCTCCACCGAAAGTTGTTGGACTCCAACATTTCATATATTGATAACACATAATTTAATATGTTAGTTATAGGAATGAGATGAACCAGGATACTAAGGAACAGACTTTCCATGCAGCATGAAGGGGTCTCGGTCTGCCGTGTTTTTCAATCTATGGGTGTGGAAGGCGTTTATGGGGGATAGGATGTGGGGGACTATAGCTTGGTGTCATGTCTGTGGTATGCAGACTCCCCACAATGGAAACTTGATGACATCATTACTCCTCATAGAGCCATGCGGGACTGCTCAGACTCCATCATGTAGTGACCTACTCAATTTAAAGAGAGCGAGAAAGAGAGAAGAAGGAGGGAGAGAATAGGCTTGAATGAAGGTGGAAAAAATGCCGAATGAAAGGGGAAAAGAAAGAACAAGTTGTCAGGCTGATCACACTTCACAGAAATGTGTTTTTTTATTTCAGTTAAACTATGCGTTATAACCATGTGTGCGTGTCTGTTTCTGTGTTTGTGTCTGTGTTATCAGGATCGAGGGTGCAGCCGTGGGTTCAGTTCCAGAGGAGAGCACTAAGTCTTCCTCCAAACGCCACTTACTCCAACCTGACAGCCTTTCTCACTGTCAGTCACTCAGGGCAAGACACACAGCACTTCCCTTACCTGCAGGGGCTCCGCTCTAACAGCACAGGTAACAGTCCATCTTTTCTATCTAATAATAATAATAATAATAATAATAATAATAATAAATATACATGATCAGCCATAACATTAAAACCACATGCCTACTATAGCTGTGATGTTTTTATGCCTTGACTTTTTAAAGAGTGAAATATGTCAGGATGTTAGCAGCTGATCCTTTAAGTTCCTGAAATTGCAAGGTGGGGCCTAGATGGTTCGGAGTAGTTTATCCAGCCCACAGACACCTAATTGGATTGAGATCTAGGGAATTAAATAGCCACCTGAACATCTTGAACTCTTTCTTTCAAAAGAAAGAAAGAAGGAACAAAAACTGAAAGAACTAAACTGTTCCTCAAAACAACCCTGAATGATCTCTTCCCCAGGCAAAAACCTAAAACATACACGGCTGTCTAACACGATTTTAAAGATAACTTGTTTCATCAGGCTACTCCACCTTCTTACATCGTTCCATGGTCCAGTTCTGATGCTCACATGTCCATTGTAAGTGCTTTCATGTGGTCAACATTGGCATTTTGGACCTGAATGCACCTTTATTTCATAGCCAGCCTGAGCCTTTTCAGCCTACAGAAACAGTAGCTCTTCTGTGGAATCAAATAAGACAAGCTAGTCCAAGTTCCCCATATGCATCAGTGAGCGTAGGGTGCCCATGACCTGACGCTGGCTGACTGGTTGTCTTTTATATTTGCGCGCGTGTGTGTGTGTGGATGTGGATGTGGATGTGGATGTGGATGTGTATATATAATCTGTGACAAACTGCCTAAAATTTCTGAAAGCTAATTCCATGAATTGCTCATCACACAAGTAGATGTTAGTTGGAAGATTGACGGGATTTTGTTTTAAAAAAAAAATGGCTCATCCTTTATGGCTCATCCTTTGGGGGAGAATACCATGCAGAGAATCGTGGTTTTTCTTTTTTTTATAACTATAAAATGCAAAACTCAGAAAAGCATCAAAGGTCCATTTTAATTTAATTGATTAGTGTAAGAATATTTCGGAAGTACCCATGAAGCGGTTGAGATAATGAATGAATACATTAATATTTTGGATGTTGAAATACTGAGCTCCCACAAGAGGTTTAGAAAAGATAAAACTAAAACATTAACAGGCATAAAATCAAAATGGAATGAAAGGAAGAGAGATTAAGAGCAAGAGCGTAAGACTCTACAGTCTTTGTCTGTAAGATTTAGTTTTTAAATGTCATTTTCCTCTGGACGTCAGTAAGAATCATTTGTCCTTTGTAGACTTCTGGAGCGTATTGCTGAATGGGTGCTCAGTGCAGCAGTCATTCATTTTTAAATGCTGACAGGTACGGCACATCTAGTGATGGATATGCAGTGACGCTCTTAACAGCTGTATTATTCTTGGTGGATTTGCTTTTCCTTTTACATGTATAATTTACAACCTGCCATTATCTGAATCAATACACCATCGATGCAGGTCTATGAGAGCATGCTATGCTTAAGATATTTGTATTTCCTTGCCAATTTTTGTTGTCACGTGCTGTGAATATTGCTTTTTGACCTGATTAATCTCTTACTTGACCCCTCTTTTCCTTTTCCTTCTCTGTTTTTGTCCTTCCTATACCTCCTACTTTTCTCCCTCATTCTGTGCCCCCTCCCATGCTTCCTTGCTCTCGCTTTCTCTCTCTCACTCTCTCTCTCTCTCTCTCCCGGACTGTCGCTCTCTCTGTCTGGCAGGCAGTGACAATAGGTTTGAGCTGACCCCTGTAGCTGCCATTAGTGTCCATCTTCTAAGCAGTGATGGGGCGGAGCTTCACGTCAATGAACCAATCAGTGTGAGCATTCCTCTGCCTGCCAATAGTGGCTTAAAAGAGAATGACCACATACCTGCATGGAGATTTGATCCTAAACTCGGTAAGTTTTCATAAGTGTGTGCGTGTGCGTGTGTGTGTGTGTGTTTGTGTCAGCTTGAGCTTTTGTACAGCAGATCTGCATAATAAATAATGAGTGTAATGGGCCCTTCAAATGCTGGCTGTGTGGTAGACTGTCCCTACCGTTTTTATGACTCAGCCAAAACATTGTCTAGCTTTTATGGCAAAGCCTTTAAGAAGGTAGGATTGTTTTTCACTGTATTGTTGGAAATGCTTCTAAAGAGTGCTGCCATGACAGATGTGGGCTGAGAAATTTCAGTTTTCCCTCACTTGCAAGCTTTTAGCAGATCTGAACACATTGTGGGGGTTAACCAGTTATTATAGGCACCCCCATCAGCCTTGTAACTGGCCAGAGGACTGGTGATGTCACACGTCTTACTTTGTACATTGTGTATTAAGCGGGCATAACACCATCATAAGTATCTTTTTTTTTCTTCAGGTCTTTAGCAAAAGAACCAGACTGTGATCTTGAATAAAATGCGCTTCTTTTCAAAACCCAAGGAACATCATGGTTTGCTGCCATGTTGATGTTTTTCTTGTCACAGGAACAAGTTTCCTGTGATTGTGTGGTTGTACATGAAAAGAGGAAACGGAATGAGCACTTGAGTGTTGTACAGATTTCTTTCTCTCCTTGATCTCTTAATCAGACGGATAAGCTGATTGGGTTTATGTTGGATCGGTGTGAACGGTAGTGGAATGTTTTCACACAAGCTAGATTATTGTAGATTATACTGATGTCATGACATAAGGAAACATCCTAATCGTTGCTTTCAGATGGAGCTTTGGAGAGAGGCACTCTCTTTCTCTTTCTTTCTCTGTTTTCTATCTCGTGACAGCTTCTTCCCTTCTTTCCTGTCTATTTCTTTCTTCCTGGATTCATTCCCTTTCATCCCCACCCACAATGTTTTTCCCAAATGATGCTTTGAGAGATCCCCTCTCTCTCACCCCTCCCTCTTTCTCTGTCTATACTTTCTCTCTGTTTTTCTTTTTTTTTCCCCTCAAGCTCTTTTCTCTCTCTCTCTATCTCACACACACACACACACAGACTGTCTTTGTTTGCTTTTGTTGATCTTGTCTGTATAATAGATGTTGATAAGCAAGTCCTTTTTGTTCTGGATTATATTTAATTAGGCACTATTAGTACAGTGTTATTTTAAAAGAAACTCATTTTTTGAGAAAAGGTTTTAGCAAACTATGATTCTCAATCTTATTAGATTTTTTTTTTGAGGAACATCTGTTGATCTTCTGAAAGGAACCCTTTTGGCCCTTTTATTTTTTTGAAGTTATTTTTTGAGAGTAAAGCAAATGCAAATATTAATGCAAATATTATTATATAAGCAAAACATTTGCTATAATTGTAGACTTGAAAGTTAAATAAGAGCTGAGATTATTTTGTGTTCCTCAACAGGCACCTGTTTTTCAAAAAGAAACAATCAAAGTACACAGACACCGTAACACCAAAAGTAATCGTATCCAAGTCACAAGGGGTTTCATTTTAATCCATGGGAGCTTGGACTAAAATCTGGACCTGAGGGGCCTGGTACAGGATGACTGAACATTTTTATTAGCTTTTATTTCCTTTTGATTTAGCAGAAGATTAATTTAAGATCATATTTCAATCTGAACAAGTCCAGTTCCATTACTGCAGTTTAAGCAGACAAGGGTGATATGTGGTTGTTTTAATGAGAAAGAAGTCGTCTTAAATAGTGTAATGGATTGTGTGTAGAAGCTCGTTAAGCGCTTGAGTCGTTGGAGTTTGACGGCCTTCACTCCGGTCTGTCTTACCATAATCACAGTCCACAGACATTTGGCCATCCTGTCATTTCACAGTGGTTGAGTGGCAGTCTCTGAGTTTGAGCCCTAAGCCTCAGGCCACACATCTTTATTCTGTCTTGTTTTACCCTCCCTTTTGCCTCTCCCTCTGCTTCTTTTTACCTTTGCTGGCATTTCTGAGCCAGTCGTCAAAACCGATGATCAGCGTGAAGGCTTTAACAGCATCATTTCCTTTTTACTGAACCATGTGAGTAGCAGATCACTATTTTCTGTCAGAGCAGTTCATGAAGTTAAGAGATTCATTCAGGAGCAACAGAGCCCATCTGTAAAGAAGTGCCTGCTCATCCAAAAGTTGGAGGGCACTGATGATGGTACTCCTCCCGTTGTGATGCTTTGTGATGGCTTTCTTCATTTTGTAAGGCATTGCTCCACTACTTAAGGATAATCATGAAAGATGAGAAGTGTGTGTATGCATTCCACAAATGTATTTTATATTTTACACAATATATACACAAAATATATTTACACAAATATTTGTTAAACTTGAATAAACAGTTGAAACAAAGCCTAAAATATCACTATTGAAGCTTCCCAGAATTCCTGGCAGATATGTGCTCTGTTCATGCATTTGTTTGTTTGTTTGTTTGTTTGTTTGCTGATTGATATACCTACTGAGTCGTCATTTATATCATTACTTATAACCTCAGTATCAACTGATTCAGAAATGATGCCTCAGTTGAGCTTTGTTTCTTACCGCTTGATTTATTTTACTTTTGTTTGTCACAGGAAATCAAGATCAGTTTAGTCCAGACTCAAATCATTTATAAAATTCACAAATTCATCAATTTTCAAAACAAGTACAGAGATGCAGCAATGCATTAAAATAATCATTACTACTGAAGCATCACTTTTTGTGTGTTTTATAGTTCCTTTGCCCCTTTGGTGGTTTGTGTCGTTAGACTGTCGCAGGGCTCCCTGGCATGTCCATTTAGTGCAGAGTTTAAGTAATTGCTCTATCAGAGTGAAATGTCTGGCACAATTTGAATATTGCACGTTTGTAACCTACATCCACACATTTTGTTGAACCAGAGACTTGAAGCTTGCAAAATTTACAGCTGCTGATTGCGTAAAAGTGACATGCTTATCCAGAAGGCATCCGTCAGAAAGTTCAGCCTGACTGCTTGTAAAGTGTTTGGCATGAAATAGTGAGCAGCTTCATGCCCAAGTGCACTTTTCTTGCCAGCTGTATTTAAAGGTAATAGTAAAATAATCAAAAGTTAAAGCACAGAATTTGCATTTTAATGTTCATTTTAAATAGTCAAATCAGCAAACTACATGCATGCTTGTATCGGCGACAAATGTACCTCCTGCTGAAGTACAAATGGCATTTGTGAGGTCAGATGGCACTCCAGCTCATCTCAAAGATCTTTGCAGTAGTTCCGTGTGTGAGAGACAGAGTGAGAACTGACCTTGGTAAACCTGATATTATGGTTGTTGTTTTGTTTTTTCTTTTTCTTTTTCTTTTTTCTTGCAATGAGTATAAAGTAAAATCATCTGAAATGTTTCAGCTGGCAATTCAGAACCATCTTTAACGGTTTGCAGAGCTGAAAAACAAACAGGTGGTTAAATCAGGGCAAAAGGAAGGGGACGGCAGTATAAAGCTTGGACATAAAGTGGACACAAGGCCTCTTCTAAAGTCTGAACTGCTTTGTTATCAGGGCTGTCTCTTGGCAACCAGAAAGAAACAGAGCAGAGAGGGAAATATAGGGAGGGACAAACAGCGGCACTAACTTGATTTTCTCTTCGGGGGCTTGGCAATGTGAGCCAGTTTTGTCATTTGTTATGGTCTATGTTTTTCACAGCAGTCATTCAAGGGAAAGTTTGCCAAAACTTTTTGCACATTTTTTTCTTAATGTGTTCAGTCAGCCAAAGATATGGCTAGTGTTTAAAGTTTGCTTCTGTGATACTGAATCTAATACGTGGAAGGTATTAAAGCAAATGAATAGCTTCAGGTGAAGTGTATGCCTTTAGCCTGGGACTCACAAAGCCACTGCGAAGAACTAGTGCTAGCTATGTCCGATAGAGCATTCTGATCCAGCTTTAAAGCACGTATGTAATATACCTTCATTAAAGAGAATAACTATTCTAGAAACAGCAGTATATAAAACTGGCTTACAAATTAAGCGCATATATTGCTTCATTGTCTTTGTAACTTTAAAGTCTGTTGTTTAAAGAAAAGTCTGGCCAAAAAACAAACCACAGTTTTGCTGTACCCAGATGAAACCACCTTTGGTATGTTTGGTATCCAGATCCTGATATCCAGATTTTAAAATAGAACAGTATCTTTGGGGCCAATCTTGAATACACTCAAAGTGAATACAGCTCCTTATTAAGGGCACAGAAATATTGATGGCTTTTAGGACACAGTATGAATGACTCTGAACTAAAGAGGGGAACAAAACGTCACAATGTAGTTGGATGCTGCTTGCAGCCCTTTTAGACAACGGGTTCTGTTTTCATAAGGAGTGCTGATCTAGAATCAGTTTTTATGGGAATGAGGGTCAAAAATTACTTTCAGAGTTTCTGATTTTGAAAGATTAGATGAAAGAGTCTTTTCCAGCGCTGATGTTGTCTGAAACGGCTTTCAGTAGCAGGGAATGAATCAGTAATTCTTCAGAAAGTCATACTGTGTCCTAAAACACATCTTCGCAGTGCAACAGTTTCATCTTTTGATAATCAAACATGTGTTTAAAAATATGAATTCATTCATTTTCCAAGCACACTTATCTGGGACCAGGTTGCGGTAGCAGCTGGCTGAGGACGTGCGCCCCAACAAGCCGCCCCAATGGCATCGCACCTGGTCCCTATTTGTCCATGTCGCATGTGCTGAGCCCACAAGAGGGCATATGTTTAAAAATATAAACATTTGAAGGGATGAAGCTTTGCTGTTTGTACTGGTTTTATTTCTTTGCTTGAAGATCCCAGTTTGCTTTGATTACTTCTACCTAAGCTATAACTTTCCTATCCTAGGTTGTTACAATCTTTATAATATAGATATAATTATGTTATGGTTCAAACAATAACAATGTTAGGTGGGTAGCCAGCATCTAATGGTCTTCGCATTTTATAAAGCTGTGTATAGTCAAGCAAAAAAAAGTTTGTTCGTAACCGTTTAAAATGTTTTCAGTCTTTCAAAGTGTGTTGGTGGGTGTTTCCTTCTTGGACTTTTGCCCAGATGTTTTTGCAGGAAACAATTGCCATAAGTATTCAGTTGCAGCCCTTTCAGCCTTTTTTTATTATTATTTATTTATTTTATACTTATTTAAATGCTGACATATGCCAACGATGTGAGTAAGCATGGAGAAGCTTACAAGACATTATATCTAGCAATGGGCGCAACATATGCAGCAACCAGAATCACAAAAATAAGATCGAATTGTACGTGACTTTGGAAAAAACCCTTTGGATTTTTTAGCCATATGTTTGATTATATTCCTCCATTTTAAGCACCAAAGCTGAATCTTCACATGGTCTTTCATGCAGGATTGAATGAGTTGGCCTGTGTCTACGTTAACATGTGCCTGTATGACTTTTCTCCAGACAATAGACACTTTAAATAAAGCACTTATGCTGTAGGAATCTTAAGGGCATGAACTGATTTCAGCACTACGGAAGAAAACAAACCTGTTTGCCTTGGAAATCTTTACCTCATAAAGATATTGTAGTTGATGTACAACCTTCAAAGGCCCATATCATCAACATCAGAGCCGTAACTGACAAGGGCCCTTATCATAATAATACTTCTTCTTTGTATGTTTTTTTAATTTTTTTATCCTCTCATGACATTTGTCATAACTCGTTTTTGCAATGATTTATTGTCTGTTTTCAGTAAGACCAGGACTAAGTACACCCCTTATTAGCAGCGTGTTGGCTTAGCCTCCAAATTCACCAGATCTCAGTCCAATCAAGCATATTGGGTATGTGCTAGACAAAGTGGTCCAATCCACAGAGGCCTAGTCTTGGTGCCAGAAACCACAGTACCTTTTGTGGAGTCCATGCCTCGAGGGCCAGACCTGTTTTGGTGTTTGGTTTGGTGTTTTAAATGGAAACCCAAGGAGTGAGGATCAACCTTTTTTTAAGTTTTAACATTTTTTCCTTAAGAATCTTCACGGTTCAGAATGACTTGATTACTTGATGATGTTTTGGTGTATTTTCAATGTCTTTGTGTGTTTATGTATGACAGGGGGTTCCTGGGTAGATTGAGGATAGATGGTGATCATATGGATTTTAAACTGTCCCAACTACTCGAGCAGTCTCTCCAAAACACAAGTAGTTTCAGCTTTGTTTCTCCTGTTTCCTTCTTCTTTCACTCTCTTTGATGTATGATTATATGCTGATCAGAAAAGTACTGGCCATTGTATTTACAACCTTCAGCCTTAACTGCCATCTAGTGGTTGTTAGAAAATCACAATCAACCTATTGTTTTATTACTGTAAGCTAAACAAGAATGGCTGTGCTGTAGAGCAGGTTTTTAGCCTTTTTCAGAGCATGACCCAATTAAAATCCTCACACGTTTGTGCTTTCTCAACAAATCTGGCATAAAGAACCATTTGTGCAACTCTGTACACATCTGTGTTCTCATTAAATTTCAAACAAAAGGTCACCCTTGATTTTATCTCGGCAACAACCTGCTCTTCCACATCTCTCGCCAGACACCCAGTGTTGTTCCCCACTGTATCATTTGGCGTGGCATTAATCCTAACTAATCTGCACCACCTGTTCTTTTTCCACACGATTGTAAGGCGTTGAACCTACACATAGTAGTAAAATCTCAATTAAAACCGTTTGTTATTTTGAAAGAAACCTAAAGAAGGCACTTTAGGTTTCTTTCAAAATAACAAACGGTTTTAATTGAGATTTTACTCAATTTTCAGTAACAGTGGTTGCTTTATTGAGGGTAGACTGCTGGCTTTTGCAAATTGCATTAGAAAACAGTTTCTAGTACTAGTGGGGCTTTTTGTCTGATGTTATGATGGACACTATGCATCAAGAAAAATCACTTGAAATCTTGATATTAAATTTTCCCCACCTGTTGACCATGGGGAAGGGCTTGATGCTTAAATGATAGATTAGCAAACAGCCAAAAGCAGTAGATGCTGACTGATACAAAAAAGCATATTCTTGAAAAAACGTATTCAGTAATACATCCGGGTTCTTATTGTTTTCTTTTTTATTGAATATGACCGTATACTTTTGTACAGTATTTTTCTTTTGATCGGGGTGTTTCTTATTTTTTGTGTGTAGGGGCCTGGTTGAAGAGTAGTCTGGGATACATACAGAGGGAAGGAGGTGAACTCACTCTCACATACTTCGCCCCTCAGCTGGGATACTGGGTGGCAGCCATGTCTCCTGTAAATACAGGTAACTGTCTTTCATTTTCACTCTTCATTTAGTATACTTTTGAGCAGTTTGTCTTTGTCATTTTGTCAAAAATGTCACACAATACAAAGGCCACGTTGTGTGTTTAAATCTTGTTTGATAGACAGCAACTATGTTTCATATTACATTAACCTCTTGGTTTGCCATTTTACTACCTCCATGTTTCAGGCTCTCTGATTACAAAGACTCAACGCTCGCCTCATCAGTATGAAGGTCTAATATCGCAGAGTTTAGTACATACTAGAGTTTAAAGCAGTTTTTGAAAGCTTAAAAACATTGATGCTTACTTGCATCTCTTGTTTAAACAATCTCAGCACACAGACTATGGTTGCCAGGTTTGGAAGGACCCCTAGATCACAGTTTTGTGATAGGGCAGTAATGGGTAACCAGTCACAGTTTCCAGTAGCATGTGTTATTTCATGATTTTGATGATTTTATCATGAATATTATTGTATCTTGTTATAAAATATGAAATAATTATAAAACACGTTCAGTAAAAAAAATGGTTTTTTTACTCTTTAAAATAAATACCTCTTGAGATTTTGTTATGGAATATTTAAATATTCAAGATAATAGCCTTTAGTATATTAAAAAATATTCAGTAGTTGCTGCTCTCAAACCTAACATGACTAACGGCACTCTGACTAGAGTCTGCATCCTAGATTCCATTATTGCAGGGCTGTTACAGACAGATTACCACAACAGCATATATCAGAAGGCCCAAATATTGACAGATGTATTTGTTTGCGTGTTTATTTTACTATTTATATCTCTCAGCTGAGATGATAATGGGTTTTGATGAGGGATGCATTAAGTCTGTGCACATCTAGTAGTAAAGTGAGGGATAATGTGGATCTCCTCTTTCAAATCGCTGGACATTAATGGGCAGAAAGTAACATTCTTTTAGGCTAATATAATGTGAGTTTGTAATCATACTGGAAAAAGCAATGTTCATTTTCTGATATCTAGGGATATTGTGTGTGCATGTGCATTACAGGTTCTGTGGTTGCAAAAGACATCAGCACATACCACACTGTGTTCCTGTTGGCCATACTGGGAGGCATGGCTCTAATCCTCCTCTTTGTCCTCTGCCTTCTGCTGTATTACTGCAGGTGTGTGTGTTCATGTGGAGGAACACTTAAACAACTACGCGTGTTTTCAGACAATGTATTTAGCCGTGTTTCTGTCTCAGTTCTTCTGCTGTTCACCTCTGCATTTACTGTTTTGTTTTTTTTGTTGTTGTTTTTTTGGCATCCTAGACCGCATTACTTAACAGGGTTACAATTGTGAATGACACAAAAATAATAATGTAAAACCTGAAATACCTGTTACCTGCACCCACCCCCAGTGGGTTTGTGTTTATTGCTGCATTCCTTTTAGCATCACACCTAAACTGGATAAGTAATCAAGAACTAAATATGTGATCGAGATAAGTTAGTGGCTAGTATACAACAAAGAGGATCGTCTTGGGGTTCCTGAACACTGGGAAATACTGAAAGTGTGTTTGCAGCTGTTGTGGCTCTATATTTGGTTGCATGTAACTTTTCTGTATCTGTCTTATCAGAAGGAAATGTGTGCGATCTCGACAAGCCCACCAGAAGTTTGTACTGTCCTCGAATCTGGACAGCTCCAAACGGGACCAGGCCACTTCCATGTCGCACCTCAACCTCATCGAGACTCACCTTGACCATGTGGGTACAGAGCCAGACCTGCACACGCCCATGCTGAAGCCCCGCCCCTTAAATTTGTCCATCAATGAGATGACATCTCAGGATGAGCGGCGGAGCCGTGGCTCCAACGGTATTGCCTTACGACGTTCGGCTGATACTTTTGTTCACAAGTCGACCTCCGAGGGTTATGACTCCCCAGCAGCTCGTGGTGAATATCGACGCAGCTATACCTCCATTGTCTCTTCATCGGTTCATCACTTACACACTTCTATTTCATCCTCGTCCCCTCATCCGCTGCACCACACGGCATCGGCTAGCCGATTATCATCAGACAGCAAGGCCAGCATACATGATCCTCGTCTCTCTCCAGTCACAGGCACTCCCAATGCTATAGGAATGCCTCGGGCCATGCCCACAAGCCCACCCCTTTCCCCAGACAGAGAATTGGGTATGATGGAGCGCCGGCCGGCTGACTATTTGCTGTCACGGTCAGTGGATCATCTAGAGCGCCCTGCTGCTTTTCCCCGCCCTGGAGCTCTTCTCTGCTGCACTTCCGAGCTTCAAGTAAGCCAGGGTGGCACCACTTATCAAAAAACCCGCCCCACCCTGTTAATCCCTGCACACTACATGCGACTGCCTGGAACACATCCCTTGTCAGGACAGGCGCTTCTGCTCCAGTCAGATGAACAGAGCGAGCTGGAGAATATCCGGGCAGAGCTTAATGCATCCCATCAGTCCCAGGGGGAGGCAGGGCAAGGGGATAAAGAGGTAGGACTGGAGGAACAGATAGAGGGTACAGCGGGGGATGGGGGAGGGCCTGGGCCAGCTGAAGAGTGGACTTTACAGGCCGCTGCGTTGCCTGAAGCTCTGTCCATCCCCAATTCACTCAGTCAAGCAGGACTAGGGGTCGTGCAGATGAATGGAGAGGACCAGCTCTTGGCTGAAAAGACGCTAATGGAGCTGAGGGGGGGCAAGCCTCTCCCACACCCACGAGCCTGGTTTGTGTCTTTGGACGGTCGCTCGAATGCCCACATTCGCCATTCCTATATTGATCTACAGAAAGCAGGCCACAATGCCAGTTGTGCAGGGAGCAATGATGCCAGCTTGGACTCAGGTGTGGACATGAGTGACCTCACACCAGGTCGCAAAGGCAGAGGTCAAGAAAGAGCCCAGCCTACCTCTCCCGCCATGGCATTCACACAGCTGGTGTTTGTGGAGAGCTCTAAAGATAGCAGTACTGCTAACACTAATACCGATACTCATGTTGACACCAAAGCCAGCCCCACTCCAGTCTGCAGTCCAGAGGAAAACTCCCTCAAGCCTTTTCTGCCCATAACTGGACAGGAGGCTGAGGAAGAGACTTTAACGCCCCCGTCACCTCAGTTGCCTGCTCCTTCGCTCGCTTCACCTCCTCTCCTCCCCAAGCCCATGGTAGAGGAAGAGGAGGAGGAGAGAGGAGATGAAGAGCTGATCCTCATTAGTGACCGCAAGGATGACTTGGTCGTGCCTGATGACAGTGGCGAGGATGAAAACAAGAAGAGTCCCTGGCAGAAGCGTGAGGAGCGGCCACTTCTCGCCTTTAACCTCAAATGATCCAGACTATCCGACTCTTCAGCTTGCTCACCAGACTTAACAAAAATGGCCTTTAAAAGCGATAGTTTGGCAATAAATAAATCCAACTTCCCCTCATCCTAAATATAGTTTATCACCCAAGATTTTTGGTGTCTAAAGTTTGATTCTTTAGTTTTGTACTGCAACTGAGAACATTTATAGCAAATTCTCTGTCCTGGTCCTGGGATCCCGATGCTCTTTTTAGATTTTCTCTACTCTGAAACAACTAAACATAAATGAGGGCCTTGTTAAATACATAAATACATCATCACGTGGTTTCCAACAATGAATGACATACTTTTGTCCAAAATTACGGTATTATACACAGTTTATCATAAGTGTTATAGACATCTGATATAGTATGTCATACAAAGTAACCACATAGGCAGCACTATTTGATGATGATCATTAAGTCAATGTGGTTTCAGAATAGCGTGTGAAGATTTAGGCAAGTAGCGGGGGAGTTTGTTCAAAAAAAGAAAATTTTAGGGGTTTCATTATGTTGGATGCATTTTTGTAGGTTAACAGTGGATTAATGTTCTGGGAAGTGACCTTACCTTTTAATAACCATAATTACTGATAAACTCTAAAACTTTTATTCTTTTTTTTTTTCAAAACATTACAAAAGAAAACAATACATCGTTAAACTTATTTCAATATTGTTTTCTTACTCTAAGCACACAGCATCTCTGGCATTAGCAAAAATAATACTTTTTATAATTTAATGGCTAAAGTTCTTTCCCTTTTATTTTATACTTACCTCCAATGCAACAGTCTAATATACAGTGTAATAGTATACATTTAAAACCATCATCAACCAAGTTTGAATCATCCCAAGAGTCTAGTTATTCTTCTCATTTTACTCTTCTGTTTCAGCTACACTATCACACACTAGACTGCTCCGCAAAAGGTGGCCATTTTAATCTGGTATGAGCGCTACTCCTTGAAAACATTGCTCATTTGTTGCTCATGTACAGAACTAAAGAAGCAAACCCTCACACCCAACATGCCTCAGGTGATCGACTGCCGGGTTTAGGGGAATTTTTGTATTTGTAAAAGCAAGAAGAGTGAGCTTCACAACTTGAACTGAGCACTAACGAACTCATGATCCAAGAACTTGCTTATGTATGAACAATCAGAATTTCAGAAGGAAAAAAGCACTCCTTTAAACACATTTATGCACAGCTATGCCTTTTATTTTTATTTTTTTAAACAAACTGAGCAAAAAAGACAGCCATTGTTTGAAAGTGAGATGGTTAGCTTTATGAACTGCTGCTGTTCAGATGAGCAATATAATTTCTGGTCGGTAGCTTATGCTCGCTGCAGTTTGGTGACTGTAAGGCCAGAAACATACTTCATACGAACACTTTCCAGTTCGGTGCGCTGTTCTCCCACAGTTCACTTCATAGCAAAATGCAGGCTCCATTCTACACAGCACACCAAGAAGGGGTTATAGTGACATCCACGCACACCAAACTAGATTGCTAGGTTTTTATAGCAGATTATGCTTGTGCTGTCTGCTAAATGCTATCTAATGACGGTCTAATCCAGCAAGGAGTACAGAAAACATTGTTTAAGCATATGTGCTACATTTATTTCTTTCTAAGTCGAGCTGCACAGTTCTCCTGCCAACATGTTTATCTGCTGGATTTCTAGGAAACCCAGCTTAGAGACTCTTTCGTTGTGTAATGAAAGCTTTAAACTTCACTTTATCATGGTTGGACATTTGCGTCCATGTTTTTGCATCGAGTACGTTTCTGGCCCAAGTGTCTGCAGTCATTCTTGTTCTCCAGCACGTGTCCGAGCAAAGTCGTATTAAGTAGCGCGCGTGTTTGTCTTCCACGATTGAATCTGAAATCAAAAATCTGTACGATTTCAAGCTCTTGGTTTCATTGTTTTATTTTATTCAGCTGAACTTTCTGCAGCTTGCTTTCAGAGTCTGCATTCTTTTTAAAGGTCACCGGGCTTCGGTTGAAATATGAAAGATGATAAGCGGGATGCTCGTCTTAGTGCTGGTTCAAGAATATAGAAAATTGGCTAACACTAATATAATTAGCTTTTTTTTTTTCTTTTTCTTTTTTTTGAACAGATTATGCCAGTGCTGCCCTGATTTCTGTATTACCTCTGACAAATCATATAAAAATACTATTATATGCACCATTTTCTCTTCATCATTTGCATAGAGAAATATTTATGTATTTATGTAAATGATATAGAATGTACTGCTTGTGTAAATGCTTTCCAGTGTTTTGCAGCCTTTCATCAAAAGTACATAATTCCCCCCAGTGCACTCACACTGCTGACTTTGTGAACACTTGCAGGTCCATAATGCACCCCACAGAGCCATTGCTATGAATTCCTTTATGATTTGGAAGTTTAATATGCCTTTTTTGCTGTTTTATTTAGTACATTTTAGTTTAAATGCAATATGTTTGTGACTGTTTTATCCAGAAAAGCTAGTTATTCCTTTGTTTGCTTGGTTTTGTATTTCAAAAGCAGCCACATTTACTTTTCCATCCCAAAACTACTGCGAAAGTGCCTGATTTCCGTACCATCACTTCATTTTTCTTAGTAGGATCAACAGCCTAGATTTGACATTCAGTCGTGAAATGTAGTGTTTAAACCCTGCTTACTGTTCTGTCTGTGTGTGTGTGTGGCCAGGACTTAAACGAATGTATGTTTCTCGGTTTCTTGTGTGTTTGTATATAATTCTCTGACCGTATGCAAGTGTGTATCTTGGAGCGTTTTTCTGAGGGAGTGTACATGATTGCGTACGTTTTTGTAGACATGCTGCAACTGTAGCTGTCAAGCCAAATGCAGTGTATATGCAGCTGTATGAATATGAAAGATGCGCATTTATACATTTGAGAGAACCACTTAAGAGACAATATGCACATCACTCCCTAACAATCTGTTTTTGAAGGTCTGGACTGGATGCTTGTATTATAATTACAGCCTATATCCATTAAAATAAAACATAAAAACATGAAAAGGATATCTTTATTTCAATCCGCTTTTCATAGCAATATAGAAACTCAGGGCAGTGTAGTAGGGTTGTGATGTGCTTTAGCACCCTCCACAACTCTGCTTAGGATAAACATGAATTTTGATATACGGATTGCTTCGAGTACTGTGAAAGAAATTCATTTCAAACTTTTTTTTCCTTTTTATCGCTACTGGAAAAAGTGTTCTGGTGAATATAGATTCAGCCCGTTCCAGAGCGATGGCCACATCAGGGTTAGAAGAAAGTGAAAGTGACTATTTGTGATTGTGGAGGGCACAGCACACGCTAAACCACAACCAAATGCAAAATGCATTCTCTTCACTAAACCCATACACACACATGCAGCAGGGGGCAGCCATGTGCAGCACCTGGGGAACAGTGTAGGGTACGGTACCTTACTATTGGTCTGGGATTTGAACCAACGACCTCCCGATCCTGATGCCTATCACTAGAACACCGTTGCCCCAGAGAGAGGCTGAAGTGTCGATCTCATCATCAACCCATGATCTTGGGGATTCTTCAGTCGGTCAGGTCTAGCTCAGAAAAAAATGAGGTCAGCTGAACATACATGATTATACAGAATTACCAGGTTTTTCCATCAACAGATTCTTCTTCCCTAACAGCACAGGCATATTCATCCAGGAACGAAGAGAAGAAGAGGGACAAACAGGAGGTTAATGGATGTGGTGAGAAGAACATACAGGCAGTGGGTGTGAAAGAGGAAGATGCAGAGGACAGGAAGAAATGGATGATCTGCTTTGGAGATGTTTAGAAAACGGATGACGAGTCATTATGATTTCATATTAAGATTTGCTTTATTCATAATTCATTAGGGTCTTTAAGACATATCAGTGAAGAAAATGATAAGACATCTTAAGACAATAACAAAACTGTAAAATAAAAAAAAATTGAAATCAGAAATGAATTTAAGTGATTTTTAAAAAGTGGAAAAAGAACAGTTTAAACAGTTTGGCGAGTTTTGCTAGGTTAACTTAAGGGGGCGTGGTTACAATTCTGAATTTGCATATGGATTCTTAGATATCGCTCATAACGCTGTTACCATGGATACCAGCAACGGATAAACAAACAGCTTTTACATTCGATAACTACACCGACAACTCTGCCGTGAAGCCGCGAGAAACCCGCTCTCAGTTCTGTGCTGCGATGCCGTTTGGGATGTACGCCGCTCCCGCTCAGCTCGGCTGGCGCCCCCTGCTGTTGACAGCTGGAGCTGCGGCCGCCGCCGCCGGACTCTACTATTACTTCAGGCGACGAGATCGGCGGCAGAAAAGTGCCGTCGATGTCGAGGTGCAGACCGCCGCCGGAGGTCAGTTGTAGCAAAAACACAAGGCGGGATTTTTTCAAACATGCCCGTGTAACATTTCTTAAACACGAGGAGAGAATAAAGCCAACAAAAACCAAATTCATATCATGTGTTTAACTGAAAGTCGCTAGCATGCTAGTTCAGTAGCTCCAGTTTGTAAATAAACAAAGTCTGGATTTGAATAAATATACTAAATCATAAGTCTTGTACGAACAGATATGGGATATTGGGAAGCTTTTCATTACAAGCGAGAGCTGTGAGGAACGTTTCTTCAGTTTGGAGGACTGTTTCCAGGGCTGCTCTTCTGAAGAAGTGTGATTTAGTGCGTGTTTATCTCAGAAGGTTTGAACTTGACGCTTTCAGACCCGCTCCAGGCCCTTCTGGAGGCCTTTACTTCAGTGGAGCCGAGCGTGCTGCGCGCCGTTTACAGGGACTACATGCAGGATCGTGGCAGAGCTCCTCCTGAGGTACTTCTGAATTCCCAGTCACACCAGAACCTGAATCCGATTCATTCTTCAAACATGTTTACACACACAAGGAACTTGTTTCCGGCAGTTGGTGACTCTCTAGTACCACAGAGTATGTTTCAAAAATACTCTCTCTCTCTCTCTCTCTCTCACACACACACACACACACACACACAGTGTACATGACTTACACATAACATACTGGCAACAAACAGGTCAGAGATCAGTTGTAGAAATGGACACAATACAAAATATACATGAATGTACACACAGAATTCATTTTGTTTTATATAATTCTGTTAACAGGAATGTCTGTTCAGTAAATCAGCTAACAGTGCAGTCAGCTGTTTTTAAGGTTGATGGCCTGGAAGAAACCCTTCTTGTGTCTGGAATGACACTTGGATATATGATGGGTGAAGCACTAACATCTGTGTTGCTTTCTGTGTTTTAGGAACCCAGATCTCAGCGTTCCCAGCCATCAGCAACAGGAGCTCTTCCACTGCCTAACCCTCAGGCTACAGCCACACCTCCTCCACAGGCTCCCCCTTCAGCTCCTACATGTGATGCATTTACACCACCTTCTTCAGATCAGTTCATATCACCCTCTTACAATCTTCTTCCTCAGGCTTCTCCTTTGCTATCATTTTGGACTCCACCTAGTTGGGATGCACCTTCTCCTCCTCCTCCTCCTGAGGCTCCCCCTTCACCTCCTACTTGTGGTGCACCTTCACCACCTTCGAGCGACCCATTCAAATCAACTTCATGCGAGCCATTCACACCATCTTCTTGCTTTCCTCCTCCTCAGGCTCCTCCTTTGTCATCATTTTGGGCTCCACCCTCTTGGGATACACCATCTCCTCCTCCTCAGGCTCCTCTTTCACCTCCTACTTTGGATTCACTTACACCACCTTGTTGTGACCCAGTCACACAACCGTCTTGCAATCTGTTCCTGTCACTGTCTTGGGATCAGTTTGCATCACCTTCTTGCGATTTGTTCACACCACTGGCTCCCTCTTCACCTCCTACTTGGGGTGCACCTACACCATCTTCTTACGAACCATTCACAAAATTCTCTAGTGATATACTTTTGACACCTTTGTGGGATCAATTCCCACCACCAATTTGTGATCCGTTCACACCACAGTCTTGCAATTTACTTATACCATCTTCTTGCTATCCTCCTCAGGCTATTCCTTCGCCATCATTTTGGGTTCAATCTTTTTGGGATGCACTTGCTCCCCCTTCACCTCCTTCTTGGGGTGTATATACACCACCTCCTTGGGATAATTTCACACGACTTTGTTGGGATTCAGTTCACCATGATCAGTTCACACCACCATCTTGGGAACAATTCACATCCCCTTCTTGGGATCCTTTTAACCCACCTTCTTGCTATCTATTTACACCACATTCTTACGATCCATTCACACCACCATCTTTGGATCAGTTCACACCACCTTCTTGTGATCCATGCATACCAGCATCTTGTGATGCATTTATATCACCATTGTGGGATCAGTTCCCATCACCTTATTGCAGTCCTCCTCCTCAGGCTCCTCCTTCACCATCATTTTGGGTTCCATCTTTTTGGGATGCACTTGCTCCCAATTCAACTCATACTTTGGGTGCATATACAACACCTTCTTGGGATACTTTCACACAACCATCTTCAATTCACCAGGATCCATTCACACCACCATCTTGGGATCAGTTCACACCCCCTTCTTGGGATATTTTTACCCCACCTTCTTGCTATCCATTTACACCACATTCTTGTGATCCATTCACACCACCATCTTGGGATCAATTCACAGCTCTTTCTTGGGATCCTTTTAACCCATCTTCTTGCTATCTATTTACACCACAATCTTACGATCCATTCACACCACCATCTTGGGATCAATTCACACCACCTTCTTGTGATCTTTTTATATCACCTTCTTGTTATCCATGCATCCCAGCATCTAGTGATGCATTTAAACCACCATCTTGTGATCAGTTCACATCCCCTTCTTGGGATCCTTTTACCCCACCTTCTTGCTATCCATTTACACCACGTTCTTGTGATCCATTCACTCCACCATCTTGGGATCAATTCACATCATCTTCTCTTGTTCCATTTACACCACATTCTTACGATCCATTCACAACAGCATCTTGTGATCCTTTTATACCACCTTTTTGTGATCCATGCATCCCAACATTTTGTGATGCATTTAAACCACTATCTTGGGATCAGTTCACATCCCCTTCTTGCGACCAGGTCATACCACTGTCTTGTGATGCATTTATATCACCATTGTGGGATCAATTCACATCACCTTATTGCAGTCCTCCTCCTCAGGCTCCTCCCTCACCATCAGTTTGGGTTCCATATTTTTGGGATGCACTTGCTCCCAATTCAACTCATACTTTGGGTGCATATACAACACCTTCTTGGGATACTTTCACACCACCATCTTCAATTCACCAGGATCCATTCACACCACCATCTTGGGATCAGTTCACATCCCCTTATTGGGATCCTTTTACCCCACCTTCTTGCTATCCATTTACACCACTTTCTTGTGATCCATTCACACCACCATCTTGGGATCAATTTACAACACCTTCTCAGGATCCGTTTATACCACCTTCTTGCGATCCTTGCACCCCAGAATCTTGTGATCCATTCATACCACCGTCTTGGGATCAGTTCACATCACCTTATTGCAGTGCTCCTGCTTCATCATCATCATTTTGGGTTTCATCTTTTTGGGATGTACTTTCTCCCCCTCCTCAGGCTCCCCCTTCAACTCCTATTTTGGGTGCATATACAACACCTTCTTGGGATACTTTCACACAACTTTCTTGGGATCCATTCACACCACCATCTTTGGATCAATTCACATCCCCTTCTTGGGATTCTTTTACCCCACGTTCTTACTATCCATTAAAACCACCATCTTTGGATCAGGTCACATCATCTTCTCTTGTTCCATTTACACCACATTCTTACAATCCGTTCATGCCACAGTCTTGGGATCAGTTCACATCACCTTATTATGGTCTTCCTCCTCAGGCTCCTTCTTTGCCATAATTTTGTGCTCTACTTTCTTGGGTTGCTCCTTCTTCTCAGGCTCCCACATCACCTCTTACTTGGGGTGCACCTACACCATCTACTTGGCATCAGTTTAGATCTTCTTGCGACCCATGCACACCACCTAGTTTGGATTCTTTCACACCACATTCTTGCAATCCATTCACTTCACTGTCTCTGGATCAGTTCACATCACCTTCTTGTAATCCAATCATAACGCCATCTTGTGGTCTGTTCCAACCACTGCCTTGGCATCAATTCCTATCACCTTGCGATCCATTTACACCAACCTTTTGTGATCCAATCATACCACCCTCTTGGGATCCATTCAAACAACCTTATTTGAATCTATTCACACCCGTGCCCTGTGACTTGTTCTCACCACTTACTTGAGATCAATTCACACCGCCGTCTTAGGATCCATTCTTACCACCTTCTTGGGGTCCTTTCATACACTACACTTTGTTGCAATCCGTTCACACCACCTTCTTGGGATCCATTTACCCACATCTTTAGCCATTTTCCTTAAACCAAGCTCTTCTTACTTTTTAACATTTGTTTATGACCATGTCCATAGTCCTTTTTATACATTTGATTCAAAAATAGTAACAAATATAGCCTCTTTAAATATTCTTGCTGTTTTTGATACCAATACCAGGAATGTATGTAGTTGAGCTCTGTGTTAATTAGCTGCGGTGAATTTTGTCTCTTTCAAAAAGTAACTAAATGTAAATGTATTGTATGGAGAGTTAATGGTAACTATGAATGATTAAATTGGTTTGAAAATTCAGTTTTTCATGATGAGCCCTCAAATGTAGATTTAAAATAATACTGAATTGAAGTATTAAATGTATTATATTTGAAGTAGATTAAAGTGTGCTGTATAATCCATTGAATAGGTTAGCTTTAGTAATGTAAATGTAAAAAGATAGTTTTGTCACTTTTCTTTATATTTAATGAATATTCTTTTAGATATAGATGGTATTCATGTTCATATTTAAGGTGCTTTGCAGTCTGTCTGTCCTCCTTTTGTTTCTTTTACAGGAAATCTTGCTTCTCTCCGGATCCTGTGAAGGGTCTTACACCGATTGTAAGTATGACATTACATATTAAAGAATTTGAACAAAAATAGCACAAAACTAAATTTAAAATGAAGTATCTATTTTTAACTGTGATTTTTGTTTCCCTTTAAATCCTGTTAGAGTCTACTGTCCCCAGATTGACAGGGCTGCAAGAGGTAGGTGAAAGAATTTTTGTTTAAGAAAATATATGTGCTTTTAATTGTACAGGAATGAGTGCTGGATCTTCTCCTTGTGGGGCGAATGGATGAACTGTGTCTTCACTGATCAGTGTCAGAGCTTGGGCATAAACTGTGATGTAGAGCACAGAGCAGATGATGATGTGTTTCATTTATTAAAATTAATTAATGTGCAAAAGTTTCTCCTTGTGAGGTTTTTGTGTTTAACTGACTTTTTTTTTCTTTTTTTTTCTTTCAGTTAAATCATCCTGTTTTCTTTTTTTAAATTAATGTTTTGGTTTTTTTTTGGTCATCATTAAATAAAGGTGATTGCTTTGATTTTCTTTTGGCAGTTTTCTTTTTAGAGGTAAATTTGAGTCACTCCGTTGAGCAGACTGACTGATTGATTCTACACAAGTGGTCACCAAATCAGCTTTGGTTCATAACCATGGTGTTTTGCAGCACTGACACTGTGTCCTTTTTTCATTCCTTTTGTTCACATTAAAAATTATGTTCAATGAAGGAGCCTAGATGTAATATCAACACTTGTTTACTAAATGATCCTTTTAATTCACTGTTTCCCAGCTCTGTTCTTGGGAGTCGGTTGCCCCTATTTTAACATTTCTGCCTCAGCTCTGTAAGGGGCAGTTGATGAGGTGATTGGCTTGATCAGGAGTGTTGGGAGGAAGGAACTCTTAAATGTGCAGCTCATGTGGCCTCCAGGATCAGGTTTGGGAGACACTAGTCTGGTGATTTTGAGGGGCTGCATTGCTAATATTTATTGAACATTTAGAAATTCAGTTGATCTGTCAATCATTTTACATAAATGAAAGGGGGGGGGAGTGAAAGTGACCATTCTTGCCATTGCGAGGTCACAGCACACCACAATGAAATTGGACCTCTGCATTTAACCCATGCAAACACTGTGCAGCAGTGGGCAGCTATGAAAGTGCCTGGGGAGCAGTGACGGGGACGATACCTTGTTCAAGGGTACCTCAGAGCAACCTACTGGTGAGGGATGGAACAAGGATCTACACGTACCAGTCTGTTAAAGGCTTCCACCCACTCAGCGTTCAGCATCAGCAGTAAACTGCTTGAAGGTTCACACGTAGATCACTGTGTGGATTAACCAACAAAAAACAAACTGCTCAGGTACAGAAACTGGACAAAAATGAAAGACGTGAACACTGTCCTTCTGGAAGCTCTGGAGAACTGTTCCCCAACAATACATTAAAACACAACGTCTGGAAGAACAGAAAGCTCAAGACTTTTGCACAGTGGGGTCAGATACAACACTGACATTTTTTAAATGAAACAATAAAACAGCAATGCACTTTGTATTGTGACTTTTTATATTCTGATACAACATGTAGATTTTTTTTAACACCAAATGTACATTACACAATTTTTCATTAAATACACGTCGTTCCTTATTGTGGACCACTGTCCACACACAAAGGGTAAAGACACCAGACACCATCCTCACAACACAACGGCTCTAATTCAGATCATCAGCAGAGGAAACGACCACAAAGCACAGTGGAATGACTTCAGATGTAAAACTGCAGCTGTTTATCTTAAATATACCTTATTCACTAGCTTGTTCACATAAATACACTGATGATCCTTCACAAACAAACAAAAACCCTGTAAACATGGTGGGGACGGCAGGATGAACACTTGTTTGAATACTTTTAAATGTTTTATATCATTTATTTGATTCCATTCAGTGCCCTAGGCTGTACCACAGTGACGCAGTGTCTGAGGGGACGTTCAAACAGACTCAGTATTTTTTCATTCTCAGTGATATGAATTTTGATATACTGATTGCTTCGAGTACTGTGAAAGAAATTAATTTCAAACTTTTTTTTCCTTTTTGTCGCTATTGGAAAAAGTGTTCTGGTGAATATAGATTCAGCCCGTTCCAGAGCGATGGCCACATCAGGGTTAGAAGAAAGTGAAAGTGACTATTTGTGATTGTGGAGGGCACAGCACACGCTAAACCACAACCAAATGCAAAATGCATTCTCTTCACTAAACCCATACACACACATGCAGCAGGGGGCAGCCATGTGCAGCACCTGGGGAACAGTGTAGGGTACGGTACCTTACTATTGGTCTGGGATTTGAACCAACGACCTCCCGATCCTGATGCCTATCACTAGAACACCGTTGCCCCAGAGAGAGGCTGAAGTGTCGATCTCATCATCAACCCATGATCTTGGGGATTCTTCAGTCGGTCAGGTCTAGCTCAGAAAAAAATGAGGTCAGCTGAACATACATGATTATACAGAATTACCAGGTTTTTCCATCAACAGATTCTTCTTCCCTAACAGCACAGGCATATTCATCCAGGAACGAAGAGAAGAAGAGGGACAAACAGGAGGTTAATGGATGTGGTGAGAAGAACATACAGGCAGTGGGTGTGAAAGAGGAAGATGCAGAGGACAGGAAGAAATGGATGATCTGCTTTGGAGATGTTTAGAAAACGGATGACGAGTCATTATGATTTCATATTAAGATTTGCTTTATTCATAATTCATTAGGGTCTTTAAGACATATCAGTGAAGAAAATGATAAGACATCTTAAGACAATAACAAAACTGTAAAATAAAAAAAAATTGAAATCAGAAATGAATTTAAGTGATTTTTAAAAAGTGGAAAAAGAACAGTTTAAACAGTTTGGCGAGTTTTGCTAGGTTAACTTAAGGGGGCGTGGTTACAATTCTGAATTTGCATATGGATTCTTAGATATCGCTCATAACGCTGTTACCATGGATACCAGCAACGGATAAACAAACAGCTTTTACATTCGATAACTACACCGACAACTCTGCCGTGAAGCCGCGAGAAACCCGCTCTCAGTTCTGTGCTGCGATGCCGTTTGGGATGTACGCCGCTCCCGCTCAGCTCGGCTGGCGCCCCCTGCTGTTGACAGCTGGAGCTGCGGCCGCCGCCGCCGGACTCTACTATTACTTCAGGCGACGAGATCGGCGGCAGAAAAGTGCCGTCGATGTCGAGGTGCAGACCGCCGCCGGAGGTCAGTTGTAGCAAAAACACAAGGCGGGATTTTTTCAAACATGCCCGTGTAACATTTCTTAAACACGAGGAGAGAATAAAGCCAACAAAAACCAAATTCATATCATGTGTTTAACTGAAAGTCGCTAGCATGCTAGTTCAGTAGCTCCAGTTTGTAAATAAACAAAGTCTGGATTTGAATAAATATACTAAATCATAAGTCTTGTACGAACAGATATGGGATATTGGGAAGCTTTTCATTACAAGCGAGAGCTGTGAGGAACGTTTCTTCAGTTTGGAGGACTGTTTCCAGGGCTGCTCTTCTGAAGAAGTGTGATTTAGTGCGTGTTTATCTCAGAAGGTTTGAACTTGACGCTTTCAGACCCGCTCCAGGCCCTTCTGGAGGCCTTTACTTCAGTGGAGCCGAGCGTGCTGCGCGCCGTTTACAGGGACTACATGCAGGATCGTGGCAGAGCTCCTCCTGAGGTACTTCTGAATTCCCAGTCACACCAGAACCTGAATCCGATTCATTCTTCAAACATGTTTACACACACAAGGAACTTGTTTCCGGCAGTTGGTGACTCTCTAGTACCACAGAGTATGTTTCAAAAATACTCTCTCTCTCTCTCTCTCTCTCACACACACACACACACACACACACAGTGTACATGACTTACACATAACATACTGGCAACAAACAGGTCAGAGATCAGTTGTAGAAATGGACACAATACAAAATATACATGAATGTACACACAGAATTCATTTTGTTTTATATAATTCTGTTAACAGGAATGTCTGTTCAGTAAATCAGCTAACAGTGCAGTCAGCTGTTTTTAAGGTTGATGGCCTGGAAGAAACCCTTCTTGTGTCTGGAATGACACTTGGATATATGATGGGTGAAGCACTAACATCTGTGTTGCTTTCTGTGTTTTAGGAACCCAGATCTCAGCGTTCCCAGCCATCAGCAACAGGAGCTCTTCCACTGCCTAACCCTCAGGCTACAGCCACACCTCCTCCACAGGCTCCCCCTTCAGCTCCTACATGTGATGCATTTACACCACCTTCTTCAGATCAGTTCATATCACCCTCTTACAATCTTCTTCCTCAGGCTTCTCCTTTGCTATCATTTTGGACTCCACCTAGTTGGGATGCACCTTCTCCTCCTCCTCCTCCTGAGGCTCCCCCTTCACCTCCTACTTGTGGTGCACCTTCACCACCTTCGAGCGACCCATTCAAATCAACTTCATGCGAGCCATTCACACCATCTTCTTGCTTTCCTCCTCCTCAGGCTCCTCCTTTGTCATCATTTTGGGCTCCACCCTCTTGGGATACACCATCTCCTCCTCCTCAGGCTCCTCTTTCACCTCCTACTTTGGATTCACTTACACCACCTTGTTGTGACCCAGTCACACAACCGTCTTGCAATCTGTTCCTGTCACTGTCTTGGGATCAGTTTGCATCACCTTCTTGCGATTTGTTCACACCACTGGCTCCCTCTTCACCTCCTACTTGGGGTGCACCTACACCATCTTCTTACGAACCATTCACAAAATTCTCTAGTGATATACTTTTGACACCTTTGTGGGATCAATTCCCACCACCAATTTGTGATCCGTTCACACCACAGTCTTGCAATTTACTTATACCATCTTCTTGCTATCCTCCTCAGGCTATTCCTTCGCCATCATTTTGGGTTCAATCTTTTTGGGATGCACTTGCTCCCCCTTCACCTCCTTCTTGGGGTGTATATACACCACCTCCTTGGGATAATTTCACACGACTTTGTTGGGATTCAGTTCACCATGATCAGTTCACACCACCATCTTGGGAACAATTCACATCCCCTTCTTGGGATCCTTTTAACCCACCTTCTTGCTATCTATTTACACCACATTCTTACGATCCATTCACACCACCATCTTTGGATCAGTTCACACCACCTTCTTGTGATCCATGCATACCAGCATCTTGTGATGCATTTATATCACCATTGTGGGATCAGTTCCCATCACCTTATTGCAGTCCTCCTCCTCAGGCTCCTCCTTCACCATCATTTTGGGTTCCATCTTTTTGGGATGCACTTGCTCCCAATTCAACTCATACTTTGGGTGCATATACAACACCTTCTTGGGATACTTTCACACAACCATCTTCAATTCACCAGGATCCATTCACACCACCATCTTGGGATCAGTTCACACCCCCTTCTTGGGATATTTTTACCCCACCTTCTTGCTATCCATTTACACCACATTCTTGTGATCCATTCACACCACCATCTTGGGATCAATTCACAGCTCTTTCTTGGGATCCTTTTAACCCATCTTCTTGCTATCTATTTACACCACAATCTTACGATCCATTCACACCACCATCTTGGGATCAATTCACACCACCTTCTTGTGATCTTTTTATATCACCTTCTTGTTATCCATGCATCCCAGCATCTAGTGATGCATTTAAACCACCATCTTGTGATCAGTTCACATCCCCTTCTTGGGATCCTTTTACCCCACCTTCTTGCTATCCATTTACACCACGTTCTTGTGATCCATTCACTCCACCATCTTGGGATCAATTCACATCATCTTCTCTTGTTCCATTTACACCACATTCTTACGATCCATTCACAACAGCATCTTGTGATCCTTTTATACCACCTTTTTGTGATCCATGCATCCCAACATTTTGTGATGCATTTAAACCACTATCTTGGGATCAGTTCACATCCCCTTCTTGCGACCAGGTCATACCACTGTCTTGTGATGCATTTATATCACCATTGTGGGATCAATTCACATCACCTTATTGCAGTCCTCCTCCTCAGGCTCCTCCCTCACCATCAGTTTGGGTTCCATATTTTTGGGATGCACTTGCTCCCACTTCAACTCATACTTTGGGTGCATATACAACACCTTCTTGGGATACTTTCACACCACTATCTTCAATTCACCAGGATCCATTCACACCACCATCTTGGGATCAGTTCACATCCCCTTATTGGGATCCTTTTACCCCACCTTCTTGCTATCCATTTACACCACTTTCTTATGATCCATTCACACCACCATTTTGGGATCAATTTACAACACCTTCTCAGGATCCGTTTATACCACCTTCTTGCGATCCTTGCACCCCAGAATCTTGTGATCCATTAATACCACCGTCTTGGGATCAGTTCACATCACCTTATTGCAGTGCTCCTCCTTCATCATCATCATTTTGGGTTTCATCTTTTTGGGATGTACTTTCTCCCCTTCCTCAGGCTCCCCCTTCAACTCATACTTTGGGTGCATATACAACATCTTCTTGGGATCAATTCACATCACATTGCAGTCCTGCTCCTCAGGCTCCTCCCTCACCATCATTTTGGGTTCCATCTTTTTGGGATGCACTGGCTCCCCCTTCAACTCCTATTTTGGGTGCATATACAACACCTTCTTGGGATACTTTCACACAACTTTCTTGGGATCCATTCACACCACCATCTTCAATTCATCAGGATCAATTCACATCCCCTTCTTGGGATTCTTTTACCCCACGTTCTTACTATCCATTCACACCACCATCTTCAATTCATCAGGATCAATTCACACCACCATCTTTGGATCAGTTCACATCCCCTTCTTGGGATTCTTTTACCCCACGTTCTTACTATCCATTCACACCACCATCTTTGGATCAGGTCACATCACCTTATTATGGTCTTCCTCCTCAGGCTCCTTCTTTGCCATCATTTTGTGCTCTACTTTCTTGGGATGCTCCTTCTTCTCAGGCTCCCACATCACCTCTTACTTGGGGTGCACCTACACCATCTACTTGGCATCAGTTTAGATCTTCTTGCGAGCCATGCACACCAACTTTTTGTGATCCAGTCATACCACCCTCTTGGGATCCATTCACACAACCTTCTTTGGATCTATTCACACCAGTCCCCTGTGATATGTTCTCACCACTTACTTGAGATCAGTTCACACCGCCATCTTAGGATCCATTCTTACCACCTTCTTGGGGTCCTTTCATACACTACACTTTGTTGCAGTCCGTTCACACCACCTTCTTGGGATCCATTTACCCACATCTTTAGCCATTTTCCTTAAACCAAGCTCTTCTTACTTTTTAACATTTGTTTATGACCATGTCCATAGTCCTTTTTATACATTTGATTCACAAATAGTAACAAATATAGCTTTAAATATTCTTGCTGTTTTTGATACCAATACCAGGAATGTATGTAGTTGCGTTCTGTGTTAATTAGCTGCTGTGAATTTTGTCTCTTTCAAAAAGTAATTAAATGTAAATGTATTGTATGGAGAGTTAATGGTAACTATATGAATGAAAAAATTGGTTAGAAAATTCAGTTTTTCATGATGAGCCCTCAAATGTAGATTTAAAAAATACTGAATTGAAGTATTAAATGTATTATTTGAAGTAGATTAAAGTGTGCTGTATAATCCATTGAATAGGTTAGCTTTAGTAATGTAAATGTAAAAAGATAGTTTAGTCACTTTTCTTTATATTTAATGAATATTCTTTTAGATATAGATGGTATTCATGTTCATATTTAAGGTGCTTTGCAGTCTGTCTGTCCTCCTTTTGTTTCTTTTACAGGAAATCCTGTTTATCTCCGAATCCTGTGAAGGGTCTTACACCGATTGTAAGTATGACATTACATATTAAGGAATTTGAACAAAAATAGCACAAAACTAAATTTAAAATAAAGTATCTATTTTTAACTGTGATTTTTGTTTCCCTTTAAATCCTGTTAGAGTCTACTGTCCCCAGATTGACAGGGCTGCAAGAGGTAGGTGAAAGAATTTTTGTTTAAGAAAATATATGTGCTTTTAATTGTACAGGAATGAGTGCTGGATCTTCTCCTTGTGGGGCGAATGGATGAACTGTGTCTTCACTGATCAGTGTCAGAGCTTGGGCATAAACTGTGATGTAGAGCACAGAGCAGATGATGATGTGTTTCATTTATTAACATTAATTAATGTGCAAAAGTTTCTCCTTGTGAGGTTTTTGTTTTTAACTGACTTTTTTTTCTTTTTTTTTCTTTCAGTTAAATCATCCTGTTTTCTTTTTTTAAATTAATGTTTTGGGTTTTTTTTTGGTCATCATTCAATAAAGGTGATTGCTTTGATTTTCTTTTGGCAGTTTTCTTTTTAGAGGTAAACCTGGCTTATATTTGAGTCACTCCATTTAGCAGACTGACTGATTGATTCTACACAAGTTGTCACCAAATCAGCTTTGGTTCATAACCATGGTGTTTTACAGCACTGACACTGTGTCATTTTTTCATTCCTATTGTTCACATTAAAAATTATGTTCAATGAAGGAGCCTAGATGTAATATTAAGACTTACTTACTAGATCATTTAAAAAAAATTATCCTTTTAATTCACTGTTTCCCAGCTCTTTTCTTGGGAGTCTGTTGCACCTGTTTTAACATTTCTGCCTCAGCTCTCTAAGGGGCAGTTGATGAGGTGATTGGCTTGATCAGGAGTGTTGGGAGCAAGGAACTCTTAAATGTGCAGCTCATGTGGCCTCCCGGATCAGAGCTGGGAGACACTAGTCTGGTGATTTTGAGGGGCTGCATTGCTAATATTTAACCTTTATTTGAACCTTTAGAAATTCAGCTGATCTGTCTTCCATCATTTTACATTAATGATTGGGGGGGAAGTGAAAGTGACTATTCTTGCCATTGCGAGGTCACAGCACATGACAACGAAATTGGAGCTCTGCAAACACCGTGTAGCAGTGGGCAGCTATGAAAGTGCCCAGAGAGCAGTGACGGGGACAGTACCTTGCTCAAACCCACTATCTTCCGCTCCTGTGGCCAACTCCCTAACCACTAGGCCACTACTGCCCCTTTAACCTCGGCGTTTCACCCATACACACACGTGCCGCACGCGCCCGGAGACAGGGACGTTACCTTGCTCAAGGGTACCTCAGGGCAACCTGCTGGTGAGGGATGGAACAAGGATCTACACGTACCAGTCTGTTAAAGGGGTTCCACCCACTCAGCGTTCAGCATCAGCAGTAAACTGCTTGAAGGTTCACACGTAGATCACTGTGTGGATTAACCTACAAAAAACAATCAAACTGCTCAGGTACAGAAACTGGACAAAAACGAGAGACAAGAACACTTTTCTTCTGGAAGCTCTGGAGAACTGTTCCCCAACAATACATTAAAACACAACGTCTGGAAGAACAGGAAGCTCAAGACTTTTGCACAGTGGGGTCAGATACAACACTGACATTTTTAAATGAAACAGTAAAACAGCAATGCACTTTGTATTGTGATTTTTATATTCTGATACAACATGTAGATTTTTTTAACACCAAATGTACATTACACATCATTAAATACACATTGTCCCTTATTGTGGACCACTGTCCACACACAAAGGGTAAAGACACCAGACACCGTTCTCACAACTAAACAGCTCTAATTCAGATCATCAGCAGAGGAAATGACCACAAAGCACAGTGGAATGACTTCAGATGTAAAACTGCAGCTGTTTATCTTAAATATACCTTATTCACTAGCTTGTTCACATAAATACACTGATGATCCTTCACAAACAAACAAAAACCCTGTAAACATGGTGGGGACGGCAGGATGAACACTTCCCTCTGACTCAGCAACAAGGGAATAAGCATGTGAGAGAGATGGGGGGGAGGGAGAGAAAGAGAGACAAAGAGATGTAATGAAATCCCAGCTTGTACTTTTTCACAAGAACAAACTGAAGCCCAGCAGGTTGCAGTCAATTTTGTAGTAGACATGGGGGTAATACTCTTGCTGGCTCAGGATCAGGTCAGGAATGTCCATGGCAGATTGTTGGAAAAGGTCCAAAAGTGACAATAATAAACTGAGAGACAAGACAGACTGTTTACAAACATCACATCATGTGTACCAGGATTATGTCTGGATTGGGCAGATCAGCATAGACACGCAGGTGTGAATGCGCTGCTTTAAACCAGATTTAAATCTGAATCGCTCAAAGCCCTTCAGGAGAAATTCTGAGCCATATGTTATAGAAGTGCGATCACACCAGTCTCTCCACTTTAAACGCCCAAAACTCCTCCCAGTGACAGCGCCCCCTGCTGTTCTGCTAATAGACCCTCTCTCAGACCACCTGCATCGCTGCTCAGGTTTCAGTTGCTACTCTTTTTCATTTGAATCCTGTTTCCACTATGGATGCGCTCCAGTTTGGTTAAGTGACACCACGCCTCGGTTCGGTTCACCTGTACCAAATACAAATGAACATTGAGAGACTCCTCTTTATCTTAATACAGACTCCACAAACACTCAGAGCCTTAATGCTGATCCAGGCAATGAAGGCCTCACTGATGTTCAGCCATCATAAAAGAGGATCCTGCGGAAACCAGGAAGGATTTAAAAAGCAGACCTTATTAAACAACTTATTGGGCTTAACACCAGACTTGGGCTTTTTTTCTAATCAGTAATTTTCTCAGATTTTCCCAGTTCTTCGTGAAAGACAGAGTTCTTGTCTCTCATTTTCAGTCCAGTCTCTGAACCTGAGCAGTTGGATTGTTTTTTGTTATCTCATCCACGCAGTGATCTGCGGCTGAACAATGTAAAGTAAAAATAATTTTGACATTTCTCTTTGTATTTTATGAATATTTTTATATATGTGAGGTATTCTTTGCAGTCCGTCTGGCCTCCTTTTCTTTCTTTTTACAGGAAATCCTCTCTGGCCTCTCTCCAAGTCCTGTGGGAGGTCTTACACCGATTGTAAGCATGACATTACATATTAAAGGATTTGAAATAAACACAGAAATATATATAGAGGTGTATGATTTCTGTTTCTATTAAAATTGTTTGCTTGATAATCCACCCCCACATTTTTTGACGCTTTTCTCAAACCAAGCTCTCAACCCTCTTTTTAAGGGGCAAATATTTTATATTTTTGCATTTTGCATGATCATTTTTATGTTTACCTCTTTAGAACTGGCTGTTTAATTATTTGTAAGTTTTCTAACTGCAAGCATGATTTTTGTTTCTCTTTAAATGCTGTTGGAGTTTACTCTCACTAGATTGACAGAGCTGCAAATCATAGGTAAAAAAATTCTATTTAAGAAAATAGATGCACTTCTGTTTGTACAGAAATGAATGCCGTGTCTTTGTTCTTTATTTCTGCATGCCGGGTGAATGAATGAACTACGTCTTGACTGATTAATGGCTGAGCTTGGATGTAAAAGGTGATGAAGACGTGCTTGGCAGGTGCTTTTTGCAGGTTAACAGTTGCTGCTTACAGATATTATTTGGGTGGTAGTATCTTCACTGCAGTGATACCAAAATAGCTGTTACCTGTTGGTGTGTGTTGCACTGGTATTATTGTTTCAAAAATGGCTGTGCTTGAGGGGTTTTAATACTCAGTGTCCATCAAATAAACTTGTTCAAATTATGTTTTCTTGCTTTGCTGCTTTGCGCTGGACTGCATAGCCTCCTCCACTATCTACCTGTAAGTTGATCATCTGATACCCTAGAATTCACAGTCTGTGCCTATGATCACATGGTCACTGACAGCATATTTATTCCTTTTACTTGGAAAATTGACGTTGTATCTCCCACTTACAGATCCAATATTTATATGTTGGTATATATGAATGTCAGATTTTTACTCCTCTCTTTTTATCTAAATAGAAACAATCCTGCAAAAAATCCTGCAAGCTAGAAACATTTTGATAACAGGCCTAGTTAAGTGTCCCTGTTTTACTTTAAATAGACTGTATGGGGGAATGTCAAGAGAGCACATAGCAGATGATCATGTGTATTTTTCATTTATTAACATAAATGTACAAAAAATGTTCCCTTCTTGAAGTTTTTGTTTGTTTAATTGACCTGTTTTTTTTTCTTTTTCAGTGAAATCATCCTTTCGCCACAATGTTCCTTTTTTGTCATCATTCAATAAAGTAGATAAAGGGGCAGTTGATGAGCAAGGGTGATGTGCTGGGAGCAAGGAACTCTTAAATGTGCAGCTCAGGTGGCCTCCAGGATCAGGTTTGGGAGACACTAGTCTAGGGATTTTGATCTGTTTTTTTTTTTTTTTAGAATTTGATATTAATGGCTCGTTGATCTACGGATACCAGTGTTGGATAAGCAGAAGACACTGATGAGTTTATAATGTTGTGCAAGAAAAAGGGGATGTTGCATAACATTTGTTTAAAGAAAATAATATTTTTCAAAGTTGGACCAAAAATGCAAAGTCAGATCAAAAATCTAATTCAGAGGAAGGTTCATCCTTTGGCTGTTCATACTGATGACCCACGACTGCAGCTACAAACAGCTCCAACAGTATCATCAAATTTGATGATGATACCACCGTTGGGGGTCTGCTCAGTGGTGTACAGATAGGAAGTGCAACAACTCACAGACTGGTGCAGAACCAACAACCTATCAATGTTGAACTAAAGAGATGATTGTTGACTTCAGGAGGCCATAAGCATCCACCAAGCATCAACAGCTCCCCCATGGAGATGTTCCTTGGTGTTCATATCGTAGAGAACTTCACGTGGACCCTAAACACCAGCTCTAACACCAAGAAAGCCCAGCAGTGTCTTTGACCTGTGGAGGATGAGGAGAGCCCACCATCCTCCACCCATCCTCACCAGAGATTGACCACAGAGACCATGCTGAGCAGCTGAGAGCATCCAGGGGTCTTCCTATCTCCTCCTTTACTGTTCATTACACCCATGCAGTCTACATGAAAAACCCTCTCATTCACTCATTTTCATAGCCACTTGTCCTAATTATGGTCACGTGGGTGACGGAGTCTATCCCAGCTCACACAGGGTGGACATCCTGGACAGGTTGCCAGTCTATCGCAGAGCAGACACAAACACTCACACCTAGGGGGAGTTTAGCATCTCCAGTTTTATCTACAGGGAGAACATGCAAACTCCACAGAGAAGGGACCTGCACGTTCCTGCCTGGGAATCAAACCCAGGACCTTCTCACTGTGAGGCGACAGCGCTCCAGACTCTGCCACGCTGCTGAGCATTAAATGAAAAACTGGCCTTTTCATCTTATTTTATTTTTTTTTAAATGCAGTGTAAATGTGTTTGGATTTAAATCATTATATAATAATATTGGCTGTTTACATTGTTTCAATTGTGAGGAGTCCCAGCACAGTGATAATTTGTAGATTTCCGTCTTACTTTTATTTTGAAAATGTAAAAAAAAAAATTTAATATGGGTCCTTTAAAGACTGAAAATAAATTATAAAAAAAGGAAAATAAAGATGCATTTAAAAAACGACACCGAACGGCCGTTAGCGGGCGCTGTTTTCTCGGCTTTCCGTGAAGATGTTAGTGCGATTAGCTCTGAGCCAGAGCCCCTCTCTCCCTCCCTGATGGCGGAAGACAGCGAGTCCGCGGCGAGCCAGCAGAGCCTGGAGCTGGACGACCAGGACACCTGCGGCATCGACGGAGACAACGAGGAGGAAAATGAACACATGCAAGGGTAAACATGCTCGCAGGAGTGCTCTAATCCCGCAGCCCGTCCACGGCGCTAGTCCATGCACGGCAACAGCGCTCTCTTCACACGGCGGCCAGTTGGATTAGCTTAGCCCGCTGCTAACGCTCCCGCAATGAAAGAGGCTGCTGTCATCAATGCACCGTTCCTCGCCGCCCACTGTCTGTCTCGGGAGAAAGATAATCTCTGACACTACAAAAATGCCCGTCCATTACATCGCTTATCCCACTTTGTTGCATTTTAGTGATGTTTTTCATCAGCTAGGGGTTATGCTTAAAAGCCAAGCCGAAGTTAGCTTGCCGTCTGCTTCTTGGAATTTTTCCGTTCCACCTTAAATGCAGCGGCTCCATTCTGCCGCTTTGCCCGGTCTCCTGAATGGACCCGCTGCAGCATTTAAGGTGGAACGGAAAATTAGAGGTACTACTTCAGCCTCGTCGTTTGAATGAAGGGTTGGCGAAATATAGCAGATAAGTGGCTTCTTGTGGCCAAGACGCAGCACCCGTGTCTAGCGGGCTAATGTGTACGGCAGCTTTGTAACTAACATTTCCCCGACTTGGTCTTTAACGGTAGCTAACTGAAGTAGCTAGGAAGCTAACGCGCTTAGCAACCGCTGACCCGGAATTATGAAGCTGCTAACGTTCACGCATGACCGCACAAATGGGCTTGGTGGCTACTAGAAATGACAGAAATGTGATATTAAGGCTAAAGCTAATGGCAGACAGGTGACTGGGACGCATGTGCACTGTTGTTAGGCAGACTGACGGTCTTTAGTCTCCCATGTAGCCAACCTTGATCATGCTTCACAGTGCTGACCGTCATCTTCATTCAGATCTCTTCGTTTTTAATGTCACATCAGTTTCACCCTGTTGGGGAGGAGAGAGAAATCCTTAGCTGTCTGTCCTTCAGGCCGAAACAGCATTAACGTACAAATTCTTCGAATAAAGGAATGAAACTTCTTGCTGTGTTAAGCTGTTCCTCTGTCAGTTAAAGTCAGGCTGTATGGGTCAGGAGGACTTTCCCTGACCTTAAAGAAAAAACCATCCAGTGTCCAAAACAAACTGTAATGCCTCTGTCCACATGATTCATACCTGATCAAACGATGTTGTGGTTTTTGTGAAGGAGTCCTGGTGGAGACCTGGGTGCAAAGAAGAAAAAGAAAAAACAGAAAAGAAAGAAAGAAAAACCCAGCTCAGGAGGAACCAAGTCTGATTCCGCCTCTGATTCTCAGGAGATCAAGGTTCCTCACGCATTCTGTCTTACACACTCCTGTCCCAAAACACTAAAGAGCAGAAACGCTTTTGGGGTTGATCTTGTGTTCTTGCATTTAGACCCACAAATGCACAGACTTATTTTTCTTTTCATCAGAATCCAGCCATTCCCATGCAGAAGCTACAGGACATTCAGAGGGCAATGGAGCTGCTATCCACCTGTCAAGGACCTGCCAAGAGCATAGACGAGGCTACTAAGCACAAGTACCAGTTCTGGGACACCCAGCCCGTCCCTAAACTCAGTGAGTTGCACCCCTGCACTCGAACCTGCAGGCTTTTAATGGCCCATTGAGTTAAATTTTCCTGAAATATTTGATTCTGAGTTCTTGTCTAGAAGTTCCATGTACTCCAAAAGTAAGTTTTCTTTTTATCTGAAACTTTCGGGGTCATTCTTTGAAAATTGGCTTATAAATTTAAGTTTGATCCCTTTCAGTCCTTGCACTTGCTGAGTTTCAAGTGGTCGTTTTGCAACTCTGTTTGGAGTATTTTTCCTATGTATTGCAGGATTTTCTAAAACAACTGTTAGTTAGTGCTTTATTAGATATTTGAAAGTTCTGTTTAGGAGGTTAACTATTTAAGACATTTTTTTTTTCCCCCCTAACTGGAGGCGAAGACCAAAAGTTGCCAAGCTGGTGCACTGGAAAAACCAAAAACTTCTCATTACTTTCACCCAAATGGATGTGTGTTTGAAAACCTATGGTAGCATTATTCCCTATTTACTTAATCACCACTTGACCTGTGCAACTGCACTTTTTCACATTTTAATATGTTTTAGTTTAATTTAATTATATTTTACATAATGTGGCGTTTAATGTTCATGTACAATTCTTTCTGCGCTGTGGCTTGAATGCTGTTCCTCACTTGTAAGTCACTTTAGATCAAAGCGCATAGCATTTAAATGTAAATGTTTAAACTATGTCAGTGCCATTTTACTTGGCTTTTCATTTGTTAACGTGCAGAGGTGGTTTAACAGAAGATTAGTATTCTACAAACCTGTCATTAAATATTAAAATTACTCGCCCAGTTTTAACTTCTCAAATGTGTGCTGTTTGCACACTGAGCACTTATTCTTACCTTTACAGACGAAGTGGTGACCACACATGGACCAATTGAACCGGATAAGGAGAATGTCAGACAGGAGCCATATTCCCTTCCACAAGGTTTTATGTGGGACACACTGGATCTCAGCAACGCTGAAGTGGTAAGTATGTTTGTGTGAAGGAGAGCGGCTCATCTACTCATCTGCTATAGTGTATATTGTGTACTAAAGCATGCAGACATGTTATTGCGTTAATTTTCATCTATTTAAAGCCCATATTTAAATGCACTTTGGGATGTATGGAAACATTTTGTGTCCTTTTTTTTGTTTTAATGCTGTTTCAGTTGAAGGAACTGTACACATTGCTGAATGAGAACTATGTCGAGGATGATGACAACATGTTTAGATTTGATTATTCTCCTGACTTTTTGAAATGGTAAGATAGTGGTGTGACTAACAAATCTATGCTCTTTTATTTTAGCTTGATTATATCAATTTTAAAAAATTAGAAAGTGGCTGTGATAAACAAATTTAGCTAATATTTTTGGCTCTGCAGTTCTTGTTAGCCTCCTTACTTTAATCTGCTTATCTGCATAAAGATTGTGCTATAAAAACATATTTCTTGCATTCCTAATCATTAATGGAAATTGTTCTTCAAAAGTTTTGTTTGTGAGTGATCAGGTTATCCTTTTTAAAGGAGCAAGCAATGCATTTTAGATGCAATGTATTTGCAAATCGGATATGACAATTTTCTATTTGTCCTTGTTTTTTCCCTCCTTACATCTGTTTTAGGGCACTGCGTCCCCCTGGCTGGCTGTCACAATGGCACTGTGGTGTGAGGGTTTCGTCCAATAAGAAACTGGTGGGGTTTATCAGCGCCATTCCTGCAGACATTCACATCTATGACATGTAAGTCTGAGCCCTATTCCAAAGGCTTGAATCCCTGAAAAGATTTTTCAGGAATTTTTATTAGTGTTATTGAGTTGTACTCACTCTCAATTGAGTTTACACTCAATATATAAATCTGTTTTGATGAATTAATTTTATAGCAGTTGAAATAGAAAGAATTGTAATCACAGTTATGCTTTACTTCCTCTTCACTGTGGTAGCTTGATTTACTACCTTCCCTGCATGGGAAAAAAAAAATTCATTTATTGGTAGATTTAAGCTATGAAGACTGAAAGATTCTGTGCAGTTTTCTACCAGAGCAAACAGATGAACAGTGTACTAAAAACCATATTTTATTTGTTTACGTGTTCTCTATTAGTATCTTATCTTGTATCATTTTGCACTTTAAGGTTAAAAAAGATGGTGGAGATTAACTTCCTATGTGTGCATAAAAAGCTACGCTCCAAGCGCGTAGCTCCAGTTCTGATCCGAGAGATCACACGGCGGGTCAACCTAGAGGGCATATTCCAAGCCGTGTACACTGCCGGGGTGGTGCTTCCCAAACCTGTCTCCACATGCAGGTACCAAAGCACACAGCCTAGCATGTCACCTAAAACACCACAATGGTGGGGGACAAATGCCATCAGCGTTTTTAATGTGTTGTATGTGTATTGGGGTGGTTCCACAGGTACTGGCATCGTTCTCTGAATCCTAGGAAGCTTGTCGAGGTGAAATTTTCTCATCTCAGCAGAAACATGACACTACAAAGGACCATGAAACTCTACAGGTTACCTGATGTGAGTGAGTCCTTCTTGTCTACTTGGTGTGGGTTCTCTGTTACTAAGCAGTAATTACTGTGAGCATGACAATAACAGTCACAGTTCATTTTGATGTGCACCTACAACACAGGGCCATGGGGGCCTATTGGGGATTAGGCCTCATAATGTGAAGCTAGTAGGTTCAGGTCCAATACCAGTAGGACACCTTGAGGTTACTTTAACTAAGGTATGGTCCGCAACACTGCTCCCAGATGCTGCATGTATGGCTGCTGATACATGCACTGTTTTTATGGGTCAAATGCAGAAGAAGCATTTTGTTGTGGTTCACCGTTTGCTGTGGTTTGTTCACAATGACAAGTAGTCACTTTCACTTTATAAGTCTATTAGTGGGTAGTATGTGTGGCACAGTGATTTACTTACTAGAGTAAGAGTTGTGCTACAAGCTGAATATCTGATTATTGTCAGATTTGGTAGGCTATGATTTCCATGCAAAATGATCAACCACAGATTGTTGTTTTGTGTGGACTGTAGTGTGGAGGCAGCATATTGTTATTGTAATGGAACTAGAACAAAAGAACAAAGACTTGGATTAAAAACAAATTAAGTGGTTTATTTTGCTTGGTATTAAATTCTTTACACAAAACCTGTAAAGATGAGATGCTGTAACTTTTTAGAGCCAAGGCATGATTTTATCCATTCAGTGATCGATTCTGGAGCAGGTTTTCAGCCGGGGTTTTCGTTCTAAGAAACGTTTCCTATTGGAGTGATAGATTTCCTACACTGTCATACAAATGATTTTGTGTGTCTGATCATTTCTGGTAGTTATGGTCACCTTGTGGGTGTCATGTTTTTGACTCCAAAACCACTTTTGGCTTTGGGACTTGAAGAAACTGCACATTAACAGACTACAGCTCCTACATGTGTACTAGCAGGGTGGGTCTTGGTTTAGTTTTTTAATAAAGTGCTCTGTTTATGGTAAGCTTGTTAACCTGGAACCCTAGATTAGCTGCGTCACTAAACAATAATATTGTCATTTAATCATGAAAAAAACTCAGTCTGACCTGAACTTTGGCGCAGCGCTGCTTCTAAAAGCTATTTTAAATACTTATTTATTTAGTTAAATGTATTCATTTGGCCCCTTTATTTCTTGTGCTTCTTGCTGTCTGTGAATGTCCACAGAGCACACGCACCCCTGGGCTGAGGCCTATGGTAGCTAGCGATGTGAAACAGGTGACCGCACTGCTGCAGAAGTACCTCAGCCAGTTTTATTTGAGGCCTGTCATGGGAGAAGAGGAAGTCCAGCATTGGTTCCTACCGCAGGAAAATATCATAGACACATTTGTAGTGGAGGTAAGTATACTATATGCTTCCATGCCCACCTACATGAATAGGGTGTTTACAATAGCAAGTGTTCAACAGTTACACACACACAGTGCTGTGTTAGAATGATGGCACTAGAATCCTCAATGTTAAAGCATTTTGGAAACTGAGAGAAGAGGGAAAATCCTTTCACATTAGGTGTAGTGGAAACCACTAGTGTACTGAATGACAATCACTGAACCAGTTGGTTTAAGGAAGCAACAGCTGAAGCAATAAGAGCAGATAATAAAACCCCCAAAACAACAGTCTGCAACATCATTAAGCTGGTATCAATCCACTGTTTTGAGAAGACAAAAAATATATAAGTAATACCACCAAATGCAAAACCCCCCATCTGTGAAGCACAGTGGAGGTAGTGTTACATGACTGCGTCTGTTAAATTGACCTTTTTATGATTTTGTTAATCTAAATTTTGAAGTTACTCTGTTATGATTTATGAAGTCATTTACAATAGTAATAGGAGAATGCATTCTGAATTCTACAGAAACAATTTACAGAGAAATGCATTCAGCATTATCAAGAATGTTATCATGCATCAAGACATGGTACATAATGATACAGCATATATAAAGAACTTTGAGGATTTGATGATCTAAATATCCACTAATTCTAGATAGGCTAAACCTAATGAGGTTTGCAGTGATAATTGGCAATGAGGTACAATAGCTACCTTGAATGTTCTTTTTACTTTTCTTGATCAGGGTCCTAGTGGTGTATTGACAGACTTCACCAGTTTCTACACCCTGCCATCCACAGTGATGCACCACCCACTGCATAAGAGCCTGAAGGCAGCATATTCCTTTTATAATGTGCACACAGAGACGCCGCTGATGGACCTGATGAACGATGCACTTATACTTGCAAAACTGGTACGATGCCACATTACAGATTTAAACCTTGAGGATGTGGTTATGAAGGCAGGATAATTAACTGAAGTTGAGAACTTGGAACAGAATCTGTTATCCAGAAGTTAATGATGAATAGCTCCCATGGCATAGCAGCTTTTAGGTCATGGTTATTTTTTTAAAATTTTGTGTCAACATCTTTGTAACACTAATTATTTTAAATGTTTTAAAATATCTGAAGGAAGCTACATGCAGTAAATTCTATGTCGGGTCCGGTTTAATTAGAAGTTTTGTAGGACTGTGACTTGTAACCTGAATCAGCTGACCTCATCAGTTAAAATTAGTTATTTTTATCAGCTAACAAACTGTCTGCATACTACACATTTATGGCATCAGACTGAAGCTTTATCTACCATGAAAGTCTCATTGTTTTAAACCTGACATTACTGTGAGCTGTGGGAGAATTTCATTGCAATGATGACTTAAAACTACTGCATAACTACTGTAAAAATACTTTTTTTTTTTTTTTTATTGATTTACTTCTTAGGCTAAAAACAGGAATCTTCTGATACACGTCCCCTAAAATCAAGAGTATTAATAGGGTTAGGTTGCCCCTTTTTACTTCTTCCCATCTGTATTAATGCATTTTGGACATCTTTGTTCCCGTTACAGAAAGGCTTTGATGTATTTAATGCTTTGGATTTAATGGAGAATAAGACTTTTTTGGAAAAGCTCAAGTTTGGAATCGGAGATGGCAACCTTCAGTATTACCTTTACAACTGGAAATGCCCTCCTATGGACCCAGAGAAAGTAAGCAAGCAAATGATTCATTTCACACTTTTGCTTATAAATGGCTTTAAGCAGTAAACCTTAATGTAGGGTCATCTACCCTTTCAGGCTTTTTTTGCTTTTTTTTTTTTTTTTTTTTGCTTTTGTACAGTAGGGCTGTTTCATTCAGATTTTGATTTTCAAATTCAGCAATTATAGAAATCTGCATAAAATTCTGAAGCTAAGTATGAGCCAGTAGAATGGTAGAGGCGATACCATGAGCTCTATCTGTGGCTCTACGGTCCAGCAAAGAAAAATCTGCCTCGCAGCCACAAGTTCCTCTTCAGAGTGGGTCACAAGTGGAAATATCACGTCCCTGACCCCAAGTAAACAGACTAGTGTTTCAAGCTAAAAACGTTCAGATGCTTTCGGTAACTTTATTGCTCACAAATTTATATTTAGTTTTTATGTTTATATAATTGTTTCAGTTTTAATTTTAAATTAAAAACTTAAAGGGAAAGATGTAAAAGTTCAGTAAAACTGTTTTCAGAGTTAATGAATAATGGTGCGATTTATATTTTTTGGCATTATTAAGCTGTCCATGTACAAGTAGTTGCAGTAAGAAACTTATTTAAATGAAGAATTCCTAATTATTTCACTGCGTTTAGCATCTAATATTTCTCTCTTCTATTCTAGGAGACACTTTAAACTGAAATGTACTAATTCTGAGTTCTCTCTCTCTCTCAGGTGGGTCTTGTGCTACAATAACTGGCTGCTGGGTGGCTGATACACTTGCAGGATACAGCAGGTATATGGCTTAAATAAACAAACGATAACAATCCATTCAAAGTGAATGAGTTCCATCGTGCAGCTCTCTTAGGTCTCGTTCTTGGTTACGAGAGTTTTTCTCTCAGTTTTTCTTTCTATATATCCTGAATGTGAACATCGGCTTCAGACTGACTTCATGCTGTATCACAGACATACATGCAAGTTTAGATTTCATTTAAGACATGCATAAACTATCAATGTCATTTCATAAAAATGCACATGTCCGCGCACCTCTCTGATGATTGGTTTACCCTGGAAACCACCCCAAAAAACCCTTTTCGTTTTTTTTTTTTTTCTTTTGTGCTATGAAGGTGCATTGATATATTAGTGACAAAACTAGCATCCTGTACAGTTAATGCCAGATATTTATTATGTATCGTGTGGTTTACAAGGGGCTAAAAAGCAAGGGAAGGGGAAAATACAAAGGCTTTGACTGTGGAGCTGCCTGTGACATCATAGGACACCCCGCAGTGAGTGAAATCGGTTGAAGGGGTTTTGCTGGATACACGTGAGAGAATGTATTGCATTTTTGAAGCACAACATGTTCTTAAAGGAGCAGAAAGCTCCCGTGTGCGTTTTTAAGATGTTTGTTTGTTTTGTTTTATTTTATTACGTGTTTAGGTCTGAGAGCAACTAGAATGCAGAATGTGAATTATTTTAAATTTGTTTCAAAATGGCATTTTAGTGTTTGTAATGTCAGACGTAGTTCTTTCTTTTCACCTATCACTGTTTAGCCTCTGATTTCAAGCAATTCTGATATTTAGAATTGTCTTTTTTTTTTGTTTTGTTTTTTCTGTATTTTTTGCATAATTCCATCCGTTCAGACTGCTGTGCAATTGCTAGTATGTCCTGGGAAATTTCATACAAGCACAAAGAAATGGACAAGTTGAACAATTGTGCGCATTGTCACTTTGGCGATGCTCTTCACAGCTACAGCTTTCCCAACATTTGTGGTTGTGTACAGCCGAGAAAACCAGCTTGTTACTCAATCAAATGATTGATTAAATCATTGTTACATGGGACGATCAGAAACTGGTTATTTACACGGTTAGAAACCGCCTTTGTGTTCCTGCTTCTCTTGTAGTTGGCATCAGTGTATCAAGAATCTACAATATTGGCTTTTAAACCAAGTGCACATCAAGGTATCCTGCTTATGATTTAAAAAAAAAAAAAAAAAAAAAATCCTGCATTTTAATGAATGACTAGTGTTTTTCATATCTGCTGTATTACATAGTAAGCCCCTTTACAGTGAAAGTCAACGGAAAAGTTATCGCAGCACCTGCCCAATTGATAACAGTGTGTTTCTGAACTCCAATTTTCTGAGAGCATAGAAAGAATTATTGTCCATGGTACAGCTGTGGCATGGCAGATAAGGTTAAAAAACACTGGAGTATTTTGGTTAACTCCTGGATTTCAGGGCACTTTGCAAATGTCCATTTGTACATGCTGTCCTGAGGCTTGCTGTATGAACTAAGCATGACTTTGTTTCCCTCCCCAGTGTGTTGGTACATTTAACCTCTGAGTCGCAACAGAACACCCAAAGTACTTGCCTTATTTAAGAGGTTGTTTTTTAAATATCAGATGTAGTTTTGAAATGACGCTCAGCTTTCTCTTTCTGAAAATGATATTTTTATTGAACTCCATTGCAGGTTGTTTAATGACCTTAAAGGAAACTGTAATCATCACCATTTCAAACACAGTGGCCACCCAGATATGTCATTGTTAAAAAATTAAAAAATAAATAAATAAAAAAACAAACTTTACATCAAGGTATACCAGCATGGATTATGATTAAATAAAAATCATCTGAATCTGAACAGACTAACAGATTCATTTCAATTTTTTTTAAATGCAATAAATAGACAAGAAGCAAACCTCTCCATAAAGCTGGAAAACTCCCGACAGTTTGGCATTATTCAGCTGAAGACTTTCATTTTGTCAACCAAAAGGAAAATCTTGACGCAGCTTTCTCAGTTTGCGTGCTACCTCGATTGCGCCGATGATTCTGTTAAAATCCTGCAGAATTCATATGTACAGAGTGGTTTAATGTGACGTGCATTATTTTACAATAGCTCGGAGCAGTTAAGGGTAGTAATGGAACCAGACTTCTGAAGCGTTTCTCAGCGTTACCTCAGGAATCAAGTTCACAGACCAGTTCAAAACAGATCATACGGTTTTCTGAACGTTTCGGCCAGAGAGCAGCATCAATCTAATCGTATCAAAGAACATTTAGATTTACCACATTGATCAATTTTGGGCATTTCTTTGAATAAAGTCAATTTTTATGGCAAATAAAACATTGGCACCCCTGGTTCCACCACCATAAAATGAGTTGGTTCAAAGCACATTTCACAGAACGGGGGGCACCTTCAGACTTTTCACCGATCACACCAACAAGTCTGATCACTTCTGCTTTGCGTTTTTCTTTTTGGGCTTTCGGATCTTTGAAGGATTTGGGATGGTTTTCTTGACTTTAAGAGGCTGGAGCAACAGGCCTGTTTCTCCTTCCGCCTCCAGTGAGAGGTCCCGTTTTCTCTTTACTCCTGCTGCTGGAGCCGATGGACCATCTCCAGTCTGAACTGGATTTGAAAGGGAGTCTCCAACTGGTTCATCAGTTGCAGCTCCTTGTGAAACCAGCTCTCCACCAGAGTCCTCCAGTCTGTGAACTCGTCTCTCTGTGGGCACCCAGGCCATGTGTAAAGGCGGCACGTTGTCTGCGATCTGTCCCACCGTGTCGGCGAAGTCCTGCGCTCCTCGCCTGAAGCCCAGCGCCAGCACGCTGCTCAGACCCAGGAGCCCCGACAGACTCTCGCTCAGCTCCGGCACCTGGCAGGCCGGCACCCCCCTGGTCTTGCTCAGCGGGATCAGGTGGCTGGACATGTGCGCAGGCTTGGCAGAGCTGCACACCAGCACCAGGCTCAGCTCGTTCCTCTCCAGGCCTTTGGTCACCTCGTTGATGCCGATGGCCAGCTGCCTCCGCGCGGCCTCGTCGCTCCAGCCAGGCTGCCGAGACACTCGTTGCTCTTCAGCAGCTCCCGAGTCTCCATTCTCGGCCTTTCCTTTCCGGCGAAAAGCGCGTTTCTTGCACAGTCCCAGCGCGTCGATCTTCTCCTTCAGCGCTTGGATTATGAGTCCCTTCTGGCCCTTCTCCAGCGGGGTCCACCTGAGGTCGTAGGGGCTGTTCAGAGAGGTTTTCACCGGCTTCTTTTTTTCCTTCTTCGCCTTTCCCTGAGTGGCCATCCTGCCATCACAACACACCCGAAAAGCAAACGAGTGAAAACGAGCCCAGCTTCCCAATAAAGTAACTAGTATGTAGTTGTCCGTTCCACCTTAAAATTTTACAGCGGTTGCCTGCATTGCCGTTCAAACGACGGCGGTCATTTAAGGTGGAACGACAAATTCCATTCAGAAGTCTGTGGATTTCCGTAAAGAGAAGCCGCTAGATTGAACAGACAGAGCAGCGCGATTTGAGAGGAGTCTGAGTTTTAATGTGCAGTCCTACCTCGAAATAAACCCCAGCATGTGGAGCGCTCTAGAGCGCTGCCATCTTTAGACGTTTTCTTTTTCTACGCTGGGTTGTTCAACGCACTGTTTAAATAAATGGCGCCATCTAGTGTTCAAACTCCTTCAAACTCTACTTCTCTCCCGTAACCTTCGCTTACAGGGCCCATCCCATCCATTTCAGATGTAAATCCCTGATATGCTGTCAAAACGTTGAAAAGCCAGATCATTTTATCATTTCCCATCCTCTTTTTACACCTTTAATTTATTTTGTATTTTTATTATTTTATTTATTTAGTTAGTTACTTAGCTAGCTATCAGTAGATGTTAACGGGGCAGTGGTGACCTAGTGGTTAGGGTGTTGGCCCTGAGGTACCCTTGAGCAAGGAACTGTCCCCGTCACTGCTCCCCGGGCACTTTCATAGCTGCACGGTGTTTGCATGGGTTAAATGCAGAGGTCCAATTTTGTTGTGTTGTGCTGTGCTGTGCTGTGCTGTGACCTCGCGATGACAAGAATAGTCACTTTCACTTTTTTCACTTTCACTTAAATATCGCTGTACTGATGGGCTGCCATTCACTGGCTCCATTTAAAAATGGATGAAACATAGCTGAATTTGTAAACAATCAATCACTAAATAGGTGATTTACATTTTAAACACCCAATCTGTGGATTATGACTGAGTTAGTTTTTGGCATCACATTTATAAATGGACTGTTTTTGCAGATATGGACCTTAAGTAACATTTAATTAACATAATATTTGACCAGTTTTTAAAATGTGCATTCCATTTGCCCCTTATGTATTTTTGCAATCATATTAAACCCTAAGAAAAGGTATTTTCCACCTTATTTTCAACATTTTTTTTTCTTTGTAGAATTAACTACACGCTCCCCTGTCACTACTTTGCAGACTCCAATCTCCTTCAGACTGACCCTCCTGCAAAGGATATAATCCAACTGTGTGCATCTTCCTCCACTCTTATACGTCACCCTGTGCTCCTCCCTCTTCTTAAAAGAAGTATTAACTACAGCCATTTCCATCCTTTTCACAAAATCTACAACCATCTGTCCTTCAGTATTCCTCTCCTTGACACCATGCCTACCCATCACCTTTTCATCACCTCTGTTCCCTTCACCAGCATGACCATTAAAGTCTGCACCAATCACCACTCTCTCTCCCCTGGGTACACTCTCTATCACTTCATCTAACTCACTCCAGAATTCTTCTTTCTCCTCCATCTCACAACCAACTTGTGGGGCATAAGGACTAACAACATTCATCATCACACCTTCAACTTCCTGCATCAGATTCATCACCCTATCTGACACCCTCTTCACCTCCAAAACACACTCCACATACTCTTCCTTCAGGATAACACCTACTCCATTCCTCCTTCTATCCACACCATGGTAGAACAGTTTAAACCCTCCTCCAGTACACCTGCCTTACTACCCTTCCATCTAGACTCTCACACACAAAACACCAACCTTCCTTCTCTCCATCATATCAGCTAATTCTCTACCTTTACCAGTCATACTGCCAACATTCAAAGTCCCAACTCTCACTTCCACTTCTTTCTCTCCTCCTCCCTCTGGACAAGCCTTCCTCCTCTTCTTCTGCTTTGGCCAACAGTAGGGATCCAGTCCCGCTTCGGCTTTAATGTTTTTACAGATGCTATCAAATGTTTCCTCAAGCACCCTCTGATACACAGTAGAACTCATGGTAGATTCTTTGATTGTGAGCCAGCCAGGTCCTGCTGCAGCAAAGCATCTGCAAACCATGACACTTCCACCTCCATGCAGATTTATTACTTAATTTGCACATTTTTCAATGTGTGAGCAGTCCTGTTGAAAGATTTTTGAACAAAATAAAAATGTATTTGCTGAAATATGGGCATTTTTCATCAGAGTGGAAACAATTTTGTGCAACTTTCAAAATTCTGTTTCTTTGAAACAATGTAATAAATCTCACTCCATGAGCAGGCATTTTTGACTAATTTTATGTGTGTTTGCATGAAAATGAATTGAGAACAGTACAAATATGTTAAATGACGGTAAGACTATGCCTGCTTAAGACTATACCATGCCTTACATTACTGTCCATTATTGCTCAAAAAGCATGCCAAATTTTTTACCTAATTTGGATCTTGTTCAATTGTGCTGTCTCTATTTCTTTCCAAAGACTTTAAACAAAATAAAAGTGTATTTTCTGAAATATGGGCATTTTTGCTCAGAGTGGAAATCATTTTGTGGAACTTTTAAATCGGTTTCTTTGCAACAATGTAATAAATCATCTTGAAACTCCTTGGCCTTGTATCTTTTACTCAGTTTAATAATTCAATTCAATAATTCAATGTAATATTACTGAATTTAAATTACTATTTAAATTCAGTTTAATAAAGCATCTTAAAACATTTGAGGATAATCCCTATTGGCCTATAAAGATATGATCTTATGTGTTATGTATTTGGTCAAAACTGCAAGTCAATTTTTTACCTTTTTTGACTTTATAACCTCTCTGTATTGCCTTGCATTGCTTTCCAATCATTTTATGAAAAAAAGTAAGTATATCTATATAAAACAACTTAAAACCTTACAAGCAGGCATTGTTTATCTTAATTTATTCTCACATAAAAATGTAAAATATTGGAGCACACCCCAAACGTGCCCATGAAAGCCTATATCCTTTCTCTATAATGCAAAGAAAATTTTTAGCCTATTTTGGACATTAATCAATCATCTTTGCTTTCCAATGAAATTTGCATATTTCTTCATGGTGGAACTAACTTTGAACAGTGTGCATTAGTGGTTTTCCAGGGAAATTCAGAGAAACATTCAAATGTGATTTTCTGGAGGAAAATGCAATAAATCATCTAAAGCCTATGAGCATGCATTTTCTACTTTATTTACATGCTGGCATGTAAATTAATGACACAGAATGGTCCAAAAATGTCCATGAAGGTAAGACTTGCATATTTTTGCCATTTTTGGTCTTTTGGACTTAAGTAGCTTCTTTGGACTGTTTTATAGCGCTTTCAAATGACTTTAAGAAAAACAGAAGTGCATTTGCTGAAAAATTAGCATATTTTTTCATGGTGGAACAAATTGCATAACATTTCAAAATTAATTTTCTTGTCAAAAATGCAATAAACCCTCATAAAACTCTTTAAAAAGGCATTTTCTGTCTTGTTTAAGTAGGCTGGCATGAAAAGTAAGGACATCAGGGACTAAATATTGCTCACAATGGTAAGACTAAAGCAAGGTAAAATTTTAATTGGAAAATTTTCATTTAGTCGAGCTGTGATGTAGCTGGATTCCTTTTTTCCACAGACATGACCTACTTCCTTTATGGGGCATGGCATCAGTACAGAGCAAGAGATGTTCTGGTTGTAAATGTAAATGTGTTTGTTACTAAAGCAGCTCTTCACTGGGGCGGCATTGCAATGCAGTGGGTAGCACTGCAAGGTCCTGGGACTGATCCCCAGGCATGGCGGTCTGGGTACTTTTGGTGTCCACTGTTCATGTTCACCCTATGGTGAACCCTAAGGCAGAAGGGAACAAATCTTGTATAACTGCATTGTTTTACAATTAGTGATTTGCATTAAGTGTTTTCAGTGCATGTGATTGTTGTTGTTGACAAAATTTGATATATTCTGAGGACATCCCTCTCTGATCTCTATTTCTGTCTGCAGAGTGTTCAAGGAACCTTTAGGACAGAAAAGGAACAGAAAAATTGCTGCATTTTCCAGTCCACTTTAAATGTTTTAAAAGAAGTGTGTATATGCTGGAGTTCGGGTTGAAGTGGAGGGTAAGGGCCCTCCAAGGTCTTTCTAATATACTGTCTTCAAGGAGGTTCCCTCAGTAGAGGTCATGCTCACCAATATAACTCAAAAGCCATGTGTTTTGTTCTGCCTGCTAATGTGTCTTCCAGCTCGCCTGGGCTTTTTTATGAGCGTATAATGAGGTGTGTGTTTTTGTCAGGACAGAGTGAGTGTGTGTGTGTTTGTGTGTGTGTGTGTGTGTGTGTGTGTGTGTGTTTTGTGCGTGCGCATGCGTGTGCTTGTATCTATGCGCTATAGACGATTAGATAACATCCTAACTTGTTTACTGAGTCTCGGTCTGATCTGTTTCCACTCTTATCGGTTTAATCTGTCTACAAATCCCTTTACTGATTTCAACAAACTCAATAAATTCAGTCATTAAATTCGATAAAAGCTATTTTCCCATAAACAGTCTCCAAAGCTTTCAGTGCACAGTATGAAATATTAAAGCGAAAACTTAAAGCTGCCGGTTCTTTTCCGTTCAGAGAAAACCTGCAGAGTTACTACATCAGGAATTGCTTTTTTTATTGAGCTGACTTAATTTGCACCCCCCCCCCCCAAAAAAAAAGTGTAATACATAATAAAATGCTTGTATAAAAAATATAACATCTTTACCTCAACTTACGTTGAAGAGTTTTTTGTTTCTTCACTTATATATAAGAAATAACCTTTATGTCACAAAGTGATATGCAGGATATGCAGTGGCAAATAGCATGATGCAAAAAATATGGGGCTCTGGACATTTACAGTCCTGTTCAAAAGAGAAGCCACTGAGAGCATCCTGAGTAGCTGCATCACTATCTGGTACCGGAACTTCAATGTCATTGACTACAAGTTCCTGCAACAGGTAGTGTTGACAGCTGAGAAGATCATCTGTGTCTCTCTGCCTTCTGTTCAGGACATTTTCACCACCCGCTGCATCTGTAAGGCAAACAACATTGTGGATGATCCCACACACTCCTCCCACACACTCTTCTCCCTCCTTCCATCCGGGAAAGGTTATGTAGCATACTGGCCTCTACTACCAAATTCCTCTCCTGCGCATCACAAAGATTCTGAATGGGGTGAAGGTCTGGACTCTGTGGTGGCCAGTCCATGTGTGAATATGATGTCTCTGTTCCCTGAACCACTGTTTTATCATTTGAACCGATGAATCCTGGCATTGTAACCTGGGAATATGGCTGTGCCATCAGGGAAGATGAAGTTTGCTGATGGAATTACTTGCTTCAGTATATTCAGGTAGTCAGCTGACCTCATTCTTTGGGCATATAATGTTGATCCTCGACCTGACCAACTGCAACAACCCCAGATCATAGCACTGCCCCCACTGGCTTGTACAGTAGGCACTAGACATGATGGGTGCATCTTCTTACCTTGTAGGGTGCATCTTCTTACCTTGAAGGGTGCATCTTCTTACCTTGATGTGCCCATTACTCTGGAACAGAGTGTGTCTTCCGACATGACTGTTTAAGTAATGAGAAGCTACTCACTACATCAGTTAGGGTTAATTAACTTATTGCAGCTGAAACATAGTCAATGGGAGGCTCTTACCCCTTTGCTTCATTAAATCCAGGTGGTGACTTTTATTTTGGACAGGCGGTGTATTTTTGCACTCCGCACTTTATAAATGCTGCTTATACTGTTTTACTGCTACTCCATTACAACACTGTTGCTCTTTACATTCATGTACACACTGGCTCTGTCTTTGTCGGATGAATGTTTCCTGTCCTCTGTTGTGCAATTGTTTTTGCACTGTTGTCTGTCTGCACCTGTTAGTCCTGTCTGCACTTGTCTTGTGGTGTGTTCTATGTAATGTTAGATTCAAGTAATGCATTGCACAGTGAAGAAACAAGTGCAGCTCAACGCTGAGAGCTCAGAACCCCTTTATATAGAACCTTGTTTAGGACACTTTGCAGCCTGTCACACTAAAATATCTGTTACAATCTCTTTCATTTAATCAGCTTAATTTGAAAAGGATATAGTCCAACAGGCACTAATTTTATTAATTAAAATTAGTATTAATGTACTAATTATAAAGAGACAAGGGGGTCAAGCTTTTCACCAAGTAATGCTGTGAACAATACAGATACTAGTGGTGGTAGGAACTGGACGCCACTCTGGATAAGAGTATCTGCTAAATGACATAAATGTAAATAAATTTAAATAATGCCTCAAAACTCAAAGACAACCAGCAGTTTGTGTAAAAAAAAACATTTTTACTGCTTTACACTGAAGAATATGCAGGAAGAACTGAAATAATTGAAAAAGCAGTCTCACAGAGACAAGATTCATTTTCCTCCTTTTGGATTTGGAAGTGCAGGATTCTAAAAGTTTCAGTAGCTTCCCTATTATTTTACTGCATGCAAGGTAAATCAGTACACAGAAAAGGTGCTACTGTAACCCGAGGAAAACACTCTTAAAGGTGCAAAGACATCTCCAAGGCATGTAAACAGCTGTAACGTTCCAGATGTGACCTGTTTGGGTCTTTCTTATTAGGCGACTACTGCCTGCTGGTCACTTCACTTTCTGGTGAACCAGATGCTTGGCTACCTGCTAAAGAGCATCTCAGCCAGCAAGTCCAGCAGGTGAGCCTGGCTGAAGATTGGCCGGAAAAAGAGCTCAGTGATAAGTCCTGGAGTGATGGTTTTTAGTGAAGACCCGGCCAGTAGAAGACAGGCAAAACGGCACTGGTCTCCTGGGTGGAGGAGGATCAGAACTTCCTTCAGCACATGCTGTGCCTCCTGCTGGAGCCCCTCGATGAAGAGCACTGCCTGAAGGCCAGGCACATCTGTTGAAATAGGGGAAGGGGGGGGTTGCAGTATTAGTGTTGGGTTTGAGCATTCCTGTGCATTTGCCTCTAAAACACACCCACTGGGTTTAAAAGGTTTAAGAGAAATCTCCATACCTGGGTTGAATATCATGGTGCCTTTAAGGTATGCATACTCCTTCGGGCTCAGGTCCAGACTCCAGAATTTCTTCAGGCATGATTTGAGTTTCTGGACACCTGCTAGCGTGGGCTGCTCTCTGTCTAGTTCCTCCGAGTCCTGGTGGTTCAGGAGGATCCTCTTCAACATGGTGGGCTCTGGCATGTCCTCCACCTCGAAACTCACCTGCTCCTGTGCCAGGCCAAGAATGAAGAGTGGCACCCAGCAGTTCTGCAGCAGCAACAGCTGGTCTTTGGGTAGGAGCTGCTGGAAGGCGGGTAAGCTCTTCATGAAGTGCATGGTCTTCACCAGGACACTGGAGGCCTCATGGCAAGTGTCACCTGGCGTCTTTAGCCGCACAGTCCTGCGCATCTCACAGTGGCATCTGTTGGAAGGTAAGTAGCTGAGGTCACCCTGGGCCTGGCTGAGGATGTTGAACAGGATGGGGTGTCCAATAGTAATGCTTTCCGAGCAGCAGCATTTGTAATCCATTGCAGCTGAGGAAGCTGGTACCTGTCAGGCAGTGACAGAGTGCTGTAGAGGACCAAACAGGACATATGAGAGATGAACACCTGGGTTGTGCTGGTTATAAAGGCTGATTACTGGGTTATGCTGTTGAACTTTGAAATGACGTCCTTCTGTAGAGAAAAACAACTCGCCCCATTCCGCTGCTTGGCACAGCACTGCTGACAGATAAGATTCCAGCGTGGGGATTCAACCACTGCACAAAGTCACAGGATTCAGGTGAGGCAAGTTTATCTAGCCTATGGTCATTAAACCAGGCTGTACCATGGATCCAAGGACTGCAGCATGTGGGTGCTTTCATCAGGAGCTCACACCTGAACAGGTGGCTGCCTGCCAGATCACACAGCTATGAGTTCAGTGACCCTGCCATCAGACCTTGAGGGATTGTGCAGTCACCCTGCTGACTTAATCAACCCCCATGATTTGCTTATATCACGGTTGATACTCAAAACCTAAAAATTTCTGACCTTCAGCAATAAAACTGTCAAAAGGTGATCAATATATATGTAATATATTACATACGTGTTTCCTGAATAATTCTTTTCTATGGAAATGTAAAGTGCTCTTTTTCCGAATTACTTCCAGAAATGTTTAAAATTTTATTTTTTTAATTGTGGGTTTTAATATTTTGAACATACTGCTACTATTACTACTAATAATAATAATAATTACCATCATCATCATCATCATGTTAGCTATAGGACATGGTGAAACTCTAGGCTGGGAGATATGGAACGTTGTGGAACAATAAAGATTGATGGACTGTCTAGACTGACGAAAGGAAATCTGGAAAAATTAAATCCCATACAGAAAGAACCAAGACTAAGAACAGAACCCCCAACATTCTAACTGGGCCGAAATAAACACCGCAGCACAGTCAACATAATAAATATCAGATCAATCTAACATCCACTTTATATTTCGTGGTTTAGATAGATAGATAGATAGATAGATAGATAGATAGACAGTGAGCTAGACAGAGGTAGACAAAGATAGGAAGACAACACAGACAATAGACTGATAGAGACATATAGACAGACGAAAGATATAGACCGACAGGCTAATAGACAGACATAGATTATAGAAGATCAACAGAGTCAGATAGAGACCGAAAGAAAAAGGAAGATAAATAGATAAAGACAGATAGTTAGTCTTTATAGCTAGAAACAGCTAGACATTTACATTTACGCATTTAGCAGACGCTCTTATCCAGAGTGACTTCCATGTCCTAATTACAGGGACAGTCCCCCTGGAGCAACTCAGGGTTAAGGGTCTTGCTCAGGGACCCAGTGGTGGTAGTGCTAGAGGTGGGATACGAACCTGGGACCTCTTGATCCAGAGGTCCGTAGGCAAGTACCCTACCACTAGACCACCGCCACCCACAGACAGACAGACAGTGGTGGTGAACAGAACCACATGTTCCAAATCTGTGTATTTCATGTCCCCCTTTGAAGCTCAATAATAATAAAGCTTGATGGAACATGTTCAGCATAAAAGATTATAATATTGTGGAAAAACAGAACCTGGTGGGACATGTTCTGGAAGGGTGACATAGATCATGGTGGAAAATGAAGGGGTTATTGGAAATAGATCGTAATGGAACAAGGTTGGATGCCAAGGTTGGTAGATAACGAACATGGTGGTAAAATAGATGGTGGAGCATGTTCAAGATGCATGATATAGAACATGGTGGAACAATAGAAGATGGCAGAACATGTGCTGTGCTGTGATGTAGATAAAAAGAACTAAGGCAAAATTAATACAGAGAAGGTTCCACAGAGCAACTTCCCATGATCCACAGTTTTAAATAAAGAGGGGAATTAACAGACAAGGAAAATGCTCACAGTTAGAAAAGAGGAATAGACATCTCCTTAATGATCAATAATAATTGCAAGTGTGTTAATTGCTTTCCCGGGACATGCAATAAAATGACCTCATGAGGAGTGTTCCCTTCCACTGGTTGTTCCCTCAAGGTGTGTTTGTGACAGTTGTGATCATCTGAGACGTTCCCTGTTTTATGGCTGGAGCAGTGCCTGGCACAGAGGCCTCGGTTCTGATAAGCAAATCACTTTATTGGTTCAAATCAAATCAACAGAACTATTGAGCCACTCACGTCTCTGCAAACATCATGATTTCACCGGGACATTAAATCAGACCCACTGATCATTAACAGCCGAGTCTTTAACACCACCCGCTCAGGGACCCGCCGTGTTGGGGGCATGTTGGTGTTGGTGAGGAAGCTCAGAATGGAATGATGTCATATTTGGACTTTGAAACCAAAAGTCAAAAAGACACAGATCAATATGTTCTCTCAATAAGTTTGTTTACTGTTTTACAAAAAAAAAAAAAAAAATTGTTTTCTGTTGTTTACTGTTTTACAAAAAAAAAATGTCTGGGGGACATTCGGCTCTGTTCTGCTCTAGTGTGGGCCAACGTTACTAACCACTTTAATGGGATTTAGCCGCTTCAGAAAGAAAATAAATATGCAGACAGACAAAAAGAAACAGACGACAGAGACAACTGGAATCAGTACTTCTCCTTTCACCTTTTTCTCAAGTATCTGTACGTTTACTGGATGAAAAGAACACAAATGAAATGAATTTTTCTCTACCTTTCACATTAAACAGGAATTAAAATTTCTTTATGGTCTTCGAGCTTTATGATCATTTCCCAACAGGAGAGCTTATTTGTATTAGTCAAAGACACCTCCTAGAATCTATTTAGATTCCTGCTTTTATTGGGCTCTCTGTGAAGAAGCTGTAAAGTTGAAGGTCAGAACATGAAGGAGGGACAGTGTTCCTCAGGTTGCTGAACGCTGATAACCTGCTTAACAAAGTCAAGGATAAGACAGAATGTGAAAACAAGCTTAAGCTGGACTGAGGGAGGAAATCTGAAAAAGTCAACTTTATACAGCACTTTTTAGAACTGTTGTCATAAAGCAACCGGGTCCGAGCATTGATTGGGTAAGTGAGGGCGACCAAGGCCAAACTCCATAAAACAGGAGGAAGAAACCTGGGGAGAAACCAAGACTCAAAAGGGGAACCCATCCTCCTCTGGTCCACATAGGAAATAAAGAAGGGAAGAAAGAAAAAGTGCATTATTAATTTAGTGATGACTTCCAGTAAGCATGAGTTACAGTAAAGAACCAAGACTGAGAACAGAACCCACAACCTTCTCACTGGACCAAAATAAACACCGCAGCAGACACCATAAACATCTTATCAATCTAACATCCATTTCATATTTCTTGGTCTAGCTAGATGTACATCAACAGGAGAATAGAAGGGGATAGACTGATAGAAATTGATGGGCTAATAGACAGATGATAGAAGACAGAAGCCGATAAAGAAAAAAGAAACCTGCAATTTTAAAAGGAAGTTGAGGAGGACTGAGATTGTGTCTCAGAACAGAAATATCAGTGATTTTTTGGAAAAATGGATGTCACATTTTAAAAGTTGATTGAAGCTCTGAGTTGTCTACTGTTTGCATAATTTTGGACTAAACAGTCTTAAAAATTGGCGGATTTAACTTTGCACGGAGACAGTAATGCCCCTTTAAGCTGGTGTTTCCAATCAAATCTTTATTAGAATTCCAAAGCAAGGCTGAGGCCTGGTCCCTAATTTTGTCCAATAAATGCAGGCTTCTATATTAACTTCCATTTTTCTACTTTACTGCCACCTAGTGTACAAAAGTACCAATATCCTCTTATCACTGAACTCAACCTAATCCAGTCTAAGAGCTCCAGATTGAGACAACAGGCTTTATTTAATAATTATGAAGAATTGATTGGCATTTGCTGTTAATTCTGCTGAAATCCTCATGAAAAGAATCAAACTCCGCACAAGTTTAAATTTTTATTAATGCAATCCAATACACTTTTCCCAATGCCCAGCTATCAACTGCAACTGACATTCTGGGCATTCAAACAGTAAAAGGAATTAAAAAGAAAAGAAAACGATCAAACTTTTCCTTTTCAAAATCAATTTTTTCCTCCTTTTTCTATTTTTTTTCCCCATTTTTCTTGTACTATAATCAAGGCCTAGACATGGCGTCTAAAGACCCGGCAAAATGTTGTCCGTATTTTGATTCCATTTTTAAGACATTTTTTGTTTTTCATTGTTTTATGAGTTTTGTATTTTTCAATGTTTAATTTTTTTTTTTCCTTTTTCCGTCTTGAAGCTGGGTTGCAGGGCATCTTGTTCTGGGAAGAGACATTCAAGAGAGTGTTAGTCAAAACCCAACAGTTCATTTTACCACGGTAATGTATTTTTTATTTTACAAATTTTTACCTTCCAACTAAACAGCAGGAACGGCAGCGCTGTTAACTGATTTCTGAGCAGCTTCCTTCGCCTGATGGGCCTGGAGCACAGCAACGGCTTCATCCACCTACAAATAAAGAAATTTTATTTACGGAGATCCGTTCATCACTACTGCACAATCACCAAAATACACATACACCAAAGTTACTGTAAATCATTATTCATGTAGATATAAACATGAGAAAATCTAAACAAGCTTCTTATCAACAAAAGTTAAATCTGCACGTGTGCCTGTACATACCTTGGAGCGTAGAGACTCTGGAGACTCCAGCATGTGGAGCAACTCGGAATTGTCTATCTCCAGCAGCATGCCAGTGATTTTCCCTGCCAGTGTGGGGTGCATGTTCTGGATGAGGGGAAACAGACGCTCGCCTGAAAAACATCACAAATTAGAAGAGAATCTTTATCATCTGCTCTAAGCTAATATTCCTAATTCATAAAACAGTGGCTCAGCCATTGTGATCTGTAGCGAAAGCAAAGAGGTAGAGGTCTAACCTACAGAGATGAGAAATGAGTGCAATGACATGAGTATGAATGAAAAGGAGGAAAGTGGAGTGGTGGAGTTGTGTACACTCAGGACTGAAAGTTTACAGGAGGGTAGGGAGATGAGCTATATGGATCAGAGACACCGGAGCTGATGGAAAGTGGTGGGTCTAGAGGCGGCAGAGTTAAAGGTGCTGAGATTTGCTTTGGGACGGACGAGGATTAAGACAAGTAAAATAACTGGACAGAGAATCGAGAATTGGTTTGGACATGTGTAGAGGAGAGACCAGGAGCATGTTGGGAGAAGGACATTGAGGATGAGAGGAAGAACAAAGAGGAGGCTCATCTCACTACATAAGACGCATGCAAGCGGTCAATGTGAAAGTGGAAGATGCAGAGGACAGGAAGACATGGCGGCAGCAACAGTAGAATGAATGGCCTACCCAGCATCTGCTTCTGTTCCTGCGGAGGAGCAGCGGCCAGCATGGAAGCTGTCAGGGGCTCCTGGCCCTGTACGTGCACTGCAGGCTGTGGATGGAAGTTAAGAGAATATTTATATAAAAAAAAACCAAAAAAAAAAAAAAACCCGTAAACGTGACAAAACATCCTAAGAAAACCCCAGTGGAGCAGAAAATTCATGAATAAAAGCCTATAGACAGTTTTCGTGAGTACCTGCTGCATGGGAACCTGTGGCTGTGTTCCCAGATGCTGTTGAGGGTTGCGTACTCCTGGGGCATATTTGTACTGTGGCACCGCCCTTACCGGAGCCGTCCCTGTCGCTGCTCCTGCGCCTGCTGGCCGAGGGCCCAAAGGTTGAGACGCTACAACACAAAGAGTGAGGATGTGAATGTTTGTGGATGAGCTGAACACACTAGAGTTGAACTCTAGAGATACCTACTCATTCGCTGAGAGGCCATCATGCGTGGAACCTGAGAGGAGGTGGGCCTGATGGTGCTGAAAGTCTGCGGGCGGGGTGCAGTGGGCCGGATTGCGTTCGGCATGTTCTGGAAATCTGTAACAAAAATAAATGAGGAAAGAGGCACATAAAAGACCAATGTCCAAAAAGGTCCAGGCAGTAATATCCAACTGCCAATCCAACAGTTTAACTAAACGGCTCAAATCTAATTTGAGCGTGAATTTACTGCTGTTTTTATAGCTTGAAAAAAACTGAGTGTCTTTCATGCTAAATCAGGCAGGAGTCCATAGGGACTGCTTGAGGACAGTATACTGATCTGCAGGAAGTGAAAATTCTGGGTCAACATACTGTGGAAGTACCGGCAAGAGTGAAAGGAAAGATTTACAGGACAGCAGTGAGGCTAAGAGACTTGGAAACAGTGGTGCTGACAAAAAGATGCTGAGATTTGCATCTGGAGGGGCTAGACAGGGTTAGTGCCAACTCAAAATTTAGATCTGAAAAAATGTCAGCTGCCACAGACAATGAAGGTAACTAAAGTGACTCAAACTCATGCATATTTATTATATATATGCGCTGATAAAGCTGTGTGTGCACACGCATGTCTCTTACGCTGAGGGCGGACACTCTGAGTGGCCCAGCGGGGACTAGGGCGGAGCTGAGCCAGCTGGCTGCTGGGGTAATAAGCAGCCCTGTTTTGAGCCTGTAACGGAACCAGAGACATTAAAACACTTCTGCATGATTTACACAAGTTATATAATAATACATTTTTTATTTATAATTTTGCCCATCTACTATAAGTTTCTTTCTCTGACCTGAGGGATGGCGGCCATGAAGTATCCTGATGGCGGGGCGGGCTGGTATGGGTTGAGGACGGGGTTTGGCACGGCGCGTACGCTGGCCATCCTCTGCATGTATTGGTTGGTAAGGTGGGCCTGGCGCTCCTCCTTTCGCTGAGCTAAAGCAACATAGAGTGGCTTGGTGGCCACGATGCGCCCGTTCATCTCAGTGACGGCCTTGGTAGCCTCCTCCGGCGAAGAGAAACACACAAAGCCAAATCCTTTGGAGCGGCCGCCTTCCATCATCACCTGCAGGGAGGAGTTTTTAAAAGAGATTTCACTTTCAGAATCTTTGTCCTGTTTAGGGTAACGCTAGAGCCTATTCTGCCTCTCACAGGGGATACCAAGGACAGGTACCCTGTCCATCACAGACAAGACACATGTACGCACACCCTAACACTTGGGGGACAATTCAGTATTTCCAATCCACCTGAATTGCATGTCTTTGCCTCCAAAGGCAAATGGGAGGAAACCCACACAGACACAGGGAGAAACTGTCCACTCTACACAAAAAGGACCCAGACTACCCCACCTAGAATCAAACCTAGAAACTTTGTCGCTGTAAGGCAACTGCTTTACATCAGTGTGACTTAATTATCATCTACCATTTCTAAAAGAACACCAGTTCTAAAAGTGGTCCTTAATGCAGCATCATAAACAATGCTAGTGGATTTCATCTGCATGTGGTTTTGGAAGTTCTGCAATTACAATGGTCATCTGTATCTCTAATAAGGCTCTTGTGGAGGTTACCTTCGCGCTAGTGATGGTTCCAAATGGAGAGAACTCCTTTCGCAGACGCTCATCATCAAGCCCATCATCCAGGTTCTTCACATACAGGTTCACTCCCTATCGGCACAACAAGGAACAAAAAGTCAGAGGTTAGGGGAAGTATTCAGGTTGGCAATCATAGTGCTTGATATGTCAAATGTGAACCCAGTCTGATGAAAGTGAAAGTGACAACCATTGTCATTGCGAGGTCACGGCACAGCACACATGAACCACAACGAAATTGGACCTCTGCATTTAACCCATGCACACTCAAACCCGTGCAGCAGTGGGCAGCTATTGAAAGCGCCCAGGGAGCAGTGACGGGGACGGTACCTTGCTCAAGGGTACCTCAGGGCAACCTATTGGGAAGGGGTTTGAACCCCCGATCCGCCGATCATGCTGCTAACGCCCTAACCGCTAGGCCACCGCTGCCCCGTTAAACAGTGATTGGAAACAGTGGAAACAGTGATTTGATATGAAAAAAAAGTGTTCAGATGGTTCAACAGTTCTTCAACTATGACTGACTCTCCAACCGTGTGTGTGTGTGTGTGGGGGGGGGCAACCTTTAACAACTCTGTCCAGCACTGTGCATTTTTACCTGGTAGCGGGTCATGCGGTCCTGCTTCATCTGCTCAAACTTGCGCTTGAGCTCTGTCTGCCTCTCACCTTTCTTCTGAGCTCGGCCCACATACACCTGCTTTCCGTTCAGCTCCTTGCCATTCATCTCATCAACCGCCTACAAAGAAAAACAAAATGCATTTCAGACCAAATTTTGGGTGAGTCATAGTGTGAGAAATAAAATATTTATTTTTAAAGTGAGAGATTATTGTATATCCCTACACACGGTGTACAAAAGTTTTTATTTAAAAAAAAAAATCAAACCTCAATTCTTCTGATTAAAAAACAGATTAAAGAGATACTTTAAAAGCTGAATATCAAATTATATTAATGTCTTTGATGGTGGAAAAAAAAGAAACAATGATATAATTTAAACGGGTAGGAAAGGAATTCTTTCACACTACTTCCATCTACTTCTATTTATTTAACTCGACTGTGTTGATTTATTTTGCACGTGTGCAAAGAACAGTGAACCAGTTTATTGGCATTTATTGGAAAACCACAAACAATTCTCTTCATCTCCCCTTGATTATGGTATCAGGGTTGCTTCTTTCCAAAAAAGTAAATACATTTTGCCCATTTAACACTACACCCACCCTCTGAGCATCCTCATGCCTCTCAAAGCTCACAAAGCCAAAGCCCTTAGATTTGCCACTCTCGTCAGTCATCACGCGAATGCTCAGCGCGGGGCCTGAAACACAAGCAGAGGTGTTAGATCGCAGAACTCGCATGAAGAAAAAAAAAAAAAAAAAAAAAAAGGCTCGAGAGATGCTCACCAAACTTGCTGAAGATCTCCTTCAGCTTCTCATCGTCCATGTCCTCGCCGAAGTTCTTGATGTAAACGTTTGTAAACTCTTTTGCCCGGGCGCCCATCTCAGCCTCACGCTCCTTGCGAGACTTGAAGCGGCCAACAAACCTTTAATAACAAATAAATAAATCCATACACAGTTGGTCTAAACTTGTGGTAAACAGACAAGCTGAAAGCTTCTACATTTACTTTGCTCTAATTCTTTCTCAAACTTAATCCTTCTGAATTAAAACAGACCATTTTCAGTTACTGTGCCTTACACACTGATATTAAAATAAATTAAATTCAGCATAAATGGGTCTTTGTAAGACTAAGTGATTTGTTTGGTCACAAAAACTGCAAGCTTTAAATTGTTGTGCCTTTTTTTGGGTAGCTATATATGAAAGGGGGTAATTGGATTACAACCTTAACCCAAAATCAAACTCTTTAAAAGTGAGAAAATATGTTGGATATGAGTCCTATATTAGTTATCACACGTTGTCTAGTTAGCATAAGAGCATTAGTAACGAGCAATTCAATGAGTGTGTTCAGACTGGAATAATGGCGTTAGGAGGAAGCAGAAATGAAGAAAAACAAAAGCATTGCCGAACTGTTTCCCCCACTTACACTTTGCGGTCGTTCAGCAACATGCCGTTCATTTTCTCAATGGCTCTTTCTGCAGCCTCGTGGGTCTCAAAGTGCACAAAGCCATAGCCCTTCGAGCCGTTCTCATCACACACCACCTTCAGAAGAGGCATCAGGCATGAGTACAGGCATAAAACACACACACACACCTCACACTCTGGGTTAATACACAGACTCCAGTCCCACACCGTGCCAGATCCAACCAAAACCCCTTACCTTGCAGGACAAGATGTTCCCGAAGGCGGAAAACGTGTCGTACAGAGCTTTGTTGTCGATGGACTTGTCCAGGTTCTTGATGAAGATGTTCCCCACACCACTCTTCCTCAGCGATGGGTCTCGCTGGGACCACATGATCCGCACGGGACGGCCCTTGATCACATCGAAGTTCATGGTGTCCAAAGCTCGCTCAGCTGAAGAGGGAACATAAGGATTAGTAAGGATTAAACAATTATGAAAAATAATAAGAATTATTGTGGTTAGTGTTGATTACTGAACACTTATTCACGGAGCGTGAAAGTCACACGTTCATTCAGTGTTAAAACAAACAAAAAAAAAGACTAGTTAAATAAAATAAATGTCATCCAAAGAAAGCTGGATGAATAACGTTTAGGCTGACGAAAACACCAACTTTTAAATCTCTTAAAATATACTGAAAAATATTTTAAATATCAAACACTACATATTTTAACCTGCATTTACTGTTGCATGGTCTAGAATACCACATGTTGTAATCTAGATTTACTTTTATGTTGTCTAGGACACTGTACATGTTATAATCCGTGCTTACTGTTGTCTAGAACAGGGTACATATAATTGGTTCTTACGGTTTCACCGTCTAGAATACTGTACCTAGTTATAACCTGTACTTACTGTTCTCTTACTTAACCAACAAAATTTACTGTTCCGTTGTCTAAACATTGTACATAGTGTAGTCACTTTTCTGTTGTCTAGAACACTATAACCAGCTTTTAATGTTCTATTAGTGTCTGAAACACTACAAATATGCATTTACTGTCTAGAACATTGTGATAACCCGTTTTACTGAGAAGAACACTAAACATATTATAACCTGTATAAGTGCCGATATCTAGAACACTACTTTGCACTTCATTGGCTCTGTACCTGAACGCTGCTCCATGACAAAAATCTCTAATAAAGTCAAATAAAATCTCTAATCAAGAATATAATCCAATTTCAAATCTAATCTAATATCGAACCTCTAACCAAATCTAGTCTAAACTTTATGCTAATATGTAATTGGATCTAGTCTAATCTCTTACTCTGACTAATTTGAGTCACTGTTTCTTCTGACTGTATTAGGATCTACACACAGCTGGTAGCCCGCTGATCTCCGGGTCTTCAGTGCTCGACTCTTTGAAATGTTAGACAACCCAAAAAGGAAGTTACTAAGTAGTTTTCTGGGTCACATTTCAAAACGCTTCCTTAATGAATCTGAGCCTGGATGAGTTCTTCCTGTCCTTCAGGTTTTAATCTAAAAAGTTATAAACTCAACTATGAGACGATTCACTAGGCCTGGTTCAGACCCGTGGCTGAATCTCCCGATCCACCTTAAGCGCAGCGGCCGTTTGGGCCGCGTTTTAAGGTGGAACGGGCGAGGCTCACCGTCGGCGGGCTGCTGGAAGTTGACGTAGGCGTATCCGAGCGAGCGGCGGGTCATCATGTCCCTGCACACCCGGATGGAGAGGATGGGCCCTGCTGGGCTGAACTTCTCGTACAGCATGGCCTCGGTCACGTCCTGGTGCAGGTCCCCCACGTAGAGCGAGGCCATCGGGTAACTCGGGGCGCTGGGGTTCATCTTCGGGGCTTTTCAACGACTTAGCGACTCAACGATCGAGTACTGAGAGCTGCGGGGAAAGAGGCCGTAAACGCGCTGAAAAGACAGAATGGGCGAGTTAAAGCAGCGAATCGGGTCAGCGGGCTGCGGTCGTGTTGGAGGACGTGTGCGCTGCGCTGTGAGGCGGGGAACCGAACGTCTCTGTCCGCTTCTCCTTCGGGTGCGACTGCTCGAGCTAACAGGCTAATCCTGAGGCTGGGGGTTAAAAGGCAAAACAAAAACAAAAAACCGACCGATTCTGTACCACCGAGTTCCCGGTTATTAAAAACACGATTTTTTGTTGTTTTTGTATTTTGTATTTTTTTTGTATTTTTGATTTTTTTATATATAGAAGGCCGCGCTCCGGGGCCCACGCGCTCACAGCACTGACGGAAACGGGGGGAGGACGCGCACGCGCGTTACTACCGGTTAAAAGGCGGCTTGCCGGAAATGGACAAGCCGACAAAATAAAAGTTTGTTAGCAAGTTAATGTCACTAAATAAAACCGTAAATGAATAAATAAAAAACAAGCAAGTAATATAAATAAATACGTAATTGGATAAATACTGAATTCAGTATACCATTGTTTTAATACCGATCCTCATCTGAGGGATTTCATTTCAAAACAGATCACTTTGATGTTTTTAGTTATTCTGTTCATTGTTGAGAGTGGATTAGACGTAAAAGAAAATTAATACACCCATTATAAAGTCAGTTGTCCTTTTCAAGTACTAATTGTATCTATCATTCCTTGTAGATTATTTTGGAATTAAAATCTTCACTGTATAAACAAAGAATCTCATGTTCATGCATTTAGTTGTATTGTCATCTATGAAAAGTACAGTTAAATTGGTTCCAGATTATTTCTAATGTATGTCACTCACTATCCTGGGACACAGACCCCCCCTTTTTGGTCATACAGACAAGCACATACAAGTGCTTCTTCCTTTGGATGGACTCCCAAGTCACAGCAATTCAGCAGTTTCACCACACCTCCACTTCCCAGCTGTGGAGACTGTTTCTGCCCAAAACATATGAAAAGATCTAGAAAAATGTTTTAAAGAAAAACTTAAAAGTGATTCATAAAAATCATAAAAGTGATTGAAAATCAGCTGTAGTGCATGGGGCAGGATGATTAGGTCCACATTTATCAATATTGCTTAGCAATTTGTTGCTTAGAAATGGGAAGCAACAAATATTTTATTACATCACTTAAGTAGATTTTTCAGGGATCTGTATTTTACCTGACAACAAGACTAGAATAGACTCCTTACATTTAATTGAACATATTTCTGCTACTGTCTGCCAACCATCCCCAAAGGTTCTCAATTGGATTTAGATCAGGGGAACACACAGGATGGTCCAAAAGAGTGATGTTAATCTCCTGGAAGAAGTCCCTTGTCCTGCGGGCATTGTGTACTGTACTGTTGAAAAACCCAGTTGTTACCACACAGACGAGGGCCCTCAGTCATGAGGGATTTGCAACACTTTTGGACATAGCCAGCGGCCGTTTGACGCTCCTGCACCTCCTGAAGCTCCATTGTTCCACTGAAGGAAAAAGCACCCCAGACCATTATGAGGCACCCTCTACTGTGGCGTGTTGAATACATCTAAGGTGGGATCTGCTTGTCATGCCAGTAATGTTGGAAACATTCAGGACCATCAAGGTTAAATTTTTTTCTCATCAGAGAATAAAACTTTCTTCCATCTTTCAATGTCCCTTGTTTGGTGCTCTCTTGCAAAGTCCAAACGGTCAGTTCTGTGGTGTTCATGGAGACGAGGCCTTTGAAGATGTTTTTTGTTTTTGAAGCCCTTCAGTCTCAGATGCCATCTTATGGTTATGGCGCTGCAGTCAGCACCAGTAATGGCCTTAATTTGGGTCGAGGATCGTCCAGTGTCTTGACGGACAGCCAATTGGATCCTCCGGCTCAGTGCTGGTGAAATGTTTTTGGGTCTTCCACTTGACATTTTTGTTCCATAACCCTCAGGATCATTTAAGAAATTCCAAATGACTGTCTTACTGCGTCCCACCTCAGCAGTGATGGTGCGCTGCAAGAGACCCTGCTTATGCAATTCAACAACCCAACCATGTTCAAAAAGGGAGTTTTTTGCCTTTGCCATCAGAACATCATGTAAGTGTGACTACCTGACAGAAAATGGCAATGAATCCACATTTTTGCACAGATTTGGCCTTTTAAAGGCATGTGGTCCTAATATTTTGATCAGCTGTAAAACAGCCTGTTTCAGTTTAAGCATTGTTTTTAATAATTGCATGCTCAAAGAAATGTTTTGTCTCCCTCCCATGTTTTCTTGTAGCATGTTGAAGCTCTACTTGGAACCTTGTTAAGATCCAACCATGCAACATATGATTTTTTGCCATTTGTCAAGTGGTCTTAAACTTTTGATTGGGACTGTATATACTGCTCAAAAAATTAAAGGATCACTTTTTATCATATCATAAGAAGTCAGTATCGTATGAAGTCAGTTAAACTTCTGGGATATTGATCTGGTCAGTTAAGTGTCAGAGGGGATTGTTAATCAGTGTCAGCTGTTTTGGTGTTAATGAAATTAACAGGTGCACTAAATGGGCACCAATAAGACGACCTCAAAAACAGGAATGGTTTGGAGGTGGAGGCCACAGACATTTTTTCCCTCCTCATCTTTTTTTTTTTTTTGACTACTTTTCAGTAGTTTTGCATTTGACTTGGGTCAGTGTCACTACTGTAGAATGAGGTGATATCTGGAGACTACAGAGTTTGCATAGGCAGTCCAAATCCACTAGGATGGTACATCAATACGTGCCGTTGCCAGAAGGTTTGCTGTGTCTCCTAGCACAGTCTCAAGAGCATGGAGATGCCAGGAGACAGGCAGTTACTCTAGGAGAGCTGGACAGGGCCGACAGAGGTCCTTAACCCATCAGCAAGACCTGTATCTGCTCCCTTGTGCAAGGAGCAACAGGATGAGTACTGCCAGAGCTATACAAAGTGACCTCCAGTGGGCTGACATGAATGTCTCTGAACAAATCCCTAGAAACAGACTTCATGAGGGTGGCCTGAGGGCCCGACGAGGGCTCTAGTGGGCCCTGTGCTCACTGACTGGAACCTTGGAGCTCAACTGGCATTTGCCAGAGAACACCAGTATTGGCAGGTCCAGCACTGGCGCCCTTTTCACAGATGAAAGCAGGTTCACTCTGAGCTCATGTGACAGATGTGAATTTCTCCTTGTCTCATCTTCAGCCCTCATCACCTAAACTGTCTTCCAGTAGCAACATCTTCACACATGAGGATACACAGAGGGGTATATTTGTGCTTCTGTAAAAAGACTTTTAACTTTTAAGGTCTGAATAATGTTGATTTAAAAAGTCCTCCAGTGGGATTTGTTCCAATGTAAAAAATCAATCAATCAAATCATCAGTCCAGGACCCAAAGCTAGATTTATGTTTTTGTGCAACACTGTTACCAAAGGTACTGTCTAGTAACACTTGCAGTATAAAGTTACCAAACCCTTTAACAGCTTAGATGTGCTAAAGTCACAGTGGCTACTTTAATAGTCATCCATCAATCCATCCATCTATGTTCTGAGCTGTTTATCCAGGTGATGGTGAGGAGTCTATACCAGCACTCCTAGGGTTAAACACACACATGCACACACAGATACACACACACACTGCAGAGTGACACACTGAATGTATACCTGTAATGAGAGCTTTTGAATCTTATGCAGACAGTGAACACGATCATAATATTTTTCATAATTATTTTATTATAAATGTGTTATAAAGAATAATAGCTATTTTATGTAATCCTGAAAGGACAAATAAGTAAATGTAACAATCCCTGAAGTTTTTACACTTTAGTGTTAATAATCAACAATGAAACCCACTAATAAATAATGTTTAATAATTGTAATCCCCACAATAATGCAGTGTTTTCACAGTGACCACAAGAGGGACCACAGTCAGTAACATGGAGCCATTGTTCCAAGGCCTCCTTTTAGGTTTTGACATTGCAAATGGGTAACCAATCCCAACCGTGTTCATTTACATATAGCGGTCTAAAAGACACAGTAACGAAAGAATTCGTTTTTGGTGCAAAAAGTAACAAAAATGTAGACATTTAATCGTGTCTGCTCCTGAGCAGTCCTCCCTCTCCCCATTACCCGGTATAACTGTCCTCTCTCTCTGGGTAGGGTGGTACTCCTTCTCCCCCCATCACTCAGTACATCCAGCTATGTTTGGCAGAAGAATGTGTCCCAAGAGAATAGGGGTACCGAACATGGCTAAATTTGGAGAGAAAACGATGAAAAGACAAAAAAATAACACTTTTCTTTTTATGTGGCTACTCTGTTGATGTCCACTAAGCCTGTCTGTTCTGTTTACGTCCTCTAATCTCTGGCTGGGCCAGACGGAGAGATGACATTTCCAGGCAGTTCTGGATCTTCATTCTAGCATCCGGGACAGTTTTGCCCTGCGAATCTTGGTCCCAGCCTCATGTCCGTCCACGCCACTTCAGGTCCGAGATCGCCACAAGACAATCAGTACCTGCTGTGTTCATCTGTTGCCGTGACGATGACATCCATCCATATCCGCATGCTCTCAGCGCTTGGGGCCACAAGGAAGAAGAGCCGCTCGTACGTTTTCACACAGAACGTCAGACTGGGCCGAGGAGACTGCGGGAGGACAAACAGATAGGATATGGTGACTGTGCATAGCAGGTGGTGTTTGGTACGGCTTATCAGAAAACATGTGGGACTTACTGTGGTAGCGGTCCGCAGGTGGTCATAGTAAACCTCCTCTATGGCCTGGAAGTAGATCACGCCCTTCAACTTCCTCTCATCATGATCTGAGCTCAGACAAAAAGACACAGAAAAATGAAAGGACATTAAAATCAAGCCACATATGCTGTCAGAACGACCCTGGTAGGTAATAAAAACATTACAGAGCACCATATCACCCCCTACACTTCCTGTAGTTAATTACAGTCTGTCAGAATGACCTTGTGAATGTTATGAACATTATAGAGGACCACTTCGCCTTGTATACTTTCTGTAGGGCAGTAATGGACAATTTGGTATATAGATTTGTGCTACATAAACTGATTTAGCTAATCTTCAGTTGGACCACTTCAATCAAAGTTCAATAAAAAAAAACATGCTGGTCCACACCAGTGTAATATGCAAGTCTCCGGTGGTCAAGATCAAACAGGAACCATCTCCTCCTCCATGTCTTCACTCTGCCACCTCGTTTCGTCAAGAAACCCTCACATCGTCGTGGGGACACACTCACGCCCAAACACCCCGCCACACCATGACCCAAAGACTCCACATGGGCCCGCAGGTCAAAGTTCACCATCAGGGACAGGGGAACACCTTGCTGAACAAGAAATGGTCATCAAATTGGTCAAAATCTCTCATAAAAACGTCTCTCCAGGAAAATGGATAAGCCTTAGCGCTGTAATTACTGGCATCACAAGTCACAAGTAAGAAATCATTTACATTGTTGTTACAGATTCAGCCTCCAATTGAATACAAATCACTTCTGACTCTGACCTTCATGTCCTACACTTTCAATTCAAACCACATCATTTTGGAGAAATTGCTATTTTTGTCCTGTTTGGGCATCAAAAATACAGCCTATTTGAACAGCCTACAAATATAAACATAATTAACTGTATAATTAAGTATACTGAGTATAATTATTAGTGTGACTGCATAATAATAACAACATAAAACAAGTGAATAGAAAGAACAGAATGAGTGTGAAATAACCTGTGGGGGTCTGTGGGCTGGAATGGGTTTGTGCAGCTCCATAACATGTGTGTCTGGTTGTAAGTGTGTTTTGAGATGTGTGTCTGGTTGTAAGTGTGTCCTGAGTCGTGAATCTGGGGGTGTGTCTGGTCGTAAGTGTGTCTTGAGGTGTGTGTCTGGGCGTGTGTCCTGTCGTAAGTGTGTATTGAGGTGTGTGTCTGGGGCTGTGTCCAGTCGTAAGTGTGTACTGAGGTGTGTGTCTGGGGCTGTGTCCAGTCGTAAGTGTGTATTGATGTGTGTGTCTGGGGCTGTGTCCAGTCGTAAGTGTGTATTGAGGTGTGTGTCTGGGGCTGTGTCCAGTTGTAAGTGTGTTTTGAGGTGTGTGTTGGATGTATGTGTGTTTGGGGTCTCCAGTTCCATCAGTTTCTGCTCCTCCTACAGTGAGAAACAAGAGCAGTTAATCTTCTAACACACACACAGTCTACACCTGCAATGTAACCCTGAACTGTTCCGATGTCAGGAGGTGTAATGTGGGAACAAAAGTTTCCCAATCAGTATTGGACATGAAACAGACACGTGTGAGTCTGTGTCTGATTGAATCTTTGTGTGTGAAAAGAGCATGTTTGAGTGAGTTGGCATGCTGATCATGTGACATTGGAGTGAAACCTCCAAGGGTGAAGAAGGTGGTCATTTAAAACACAAAAATTGGAGGAGATTTGGGAAATTTTCAAAGTGCATTTTCAAGCGATATAGGACTGGGTGGCAGGAGTAGAGCTCTATTAGCGGAAACAAATCGGACACTTTTAGTCCAATAAGTTATGCTGGCATCAATGCTGCAATTTTAATTAAGTAGCAAACCCTCTATGATCATTCAAAGCCACTCAGAAAACTAGTGTGTTTCAGAAGAATCACTTAACAGGAAAAAAGCCAAAACCTCTGTTTAAAGCAAACCAATACATTTTAATGCTTAACATTAAACACAAATATGTATTCGAATATTATAGTGCACCATATCATCTCCTACACTGTTTATTACAATATGTCAGAGCTGCAAACTTAAGTAGCAAAACCTCTAAAGCAGTTCACAGCCACCCAAAAAGAAACCACAAAATATCCAAAATCTCAGTTTAAACAATATATATCAATCACAAAAGTGCATTTCTATTTGTCAGAATTTTTTCATTTATATTCCAACTGATCATCTTAATGGCCACTCTAGCTAACGGAGTGGGTAGCCTGTAATGGCTGTCACCAGCCACTAGATGGTAGATGGGCAGAGAGAATTAATGGTGAATTCAATCTCTAGAATCTCTAATTCAGTCTCTCACAATACATAACTGATGAAGCAGATTAAATATGAGGAGCTGTTCCTCCCTGTCCTTGATGGGATGCTGAGCTCATTTTTTGGAGAGTAACTTAAGAGCTACTTAAAGCATGCTATATTTTTAAGGTGGTCAGCAGGGCTGTGAATGCAATGTGTGTTAGTCACTGCAATTTGGCAATAAGACTGATGGTGTTCTCACTGTCTGTATGTGACACTCACTCTCTCTTTTAGTAGTCGCTCTCTCTCCGCTTTAGCCTCTCGCAGTTTCCTCTCGATTTCTACAAGGTCCAGCAAACACAGACTGGGGCTTTAAAAGAACACACAGTTGCTTCATTTTAGGGGGATGCAAATTAAATCACACAGGCATGCACACACACACACACAAACACTGTGCAGGGAATTTATCCTCTGTATGTAACCCTTCTATACAAAGCATGGCTAGTGTGTTTAGGTGCTAGATCCCAGGATCGGAAGGTTGTGGGATCAAATCCCAAACCAGTAGATTCCCCCTGAGGTTCCCTTGATGATGGTACTGTCCCCATCACTGCTCCCTGGTCGCTGGATATATCTACTTGTTAGAGATGGTGTGTGTGTGTGTGTGTTAAAAACAGAGGTTGAATTTATATAACTAGTCTCTTTAACTTTCATTTCAGTAGTAGTATCTCCTGCACCAATGGGGTAGTTCCTCTTCTTCCTCCAAAACACCTTGACACTTTCCTACTCCTATGTCCACAGCTGCTTGTGGACATAGGAGTCCGTTTGTAATGCATATCCACCCATTAGGCCAAGACTGAATGGGCTGAATCATATTCCATGGTTTAAGATATTAACGGAAGGACATTTTCATCCATTACAAAACGGCTGATAGACTCTACTAATCGAGCCTTGAGTTCAGCAAATAGAAAAAGAACTAGAAAAGCAGCTTTCAGTTCTTCTTCTTAGTTTTTCTTCTTATGTTTTCCCCTTTACTGCTACTTCGGAATGGGAATTCATGATTAATTGAACTGTCTTACGATTATTTTGATCTATACTTTATTACCAAAATTTATTGAGCTTTTTTATCAACTTGTCTACAAAATAATATTTTTATTTTCATATTTATTAATATTTAAAATAAAATGTTCTAAAAATAAGAAAAATGAAACATTTATTTAAGTATATTCATATGAATAACTAAGTTAATTTTCAGCACAGTTACGGATGGTTGAAAGACAGCGAAAATAACAGACGAGTGGTCACGACTTCAACACTTTAAACAATGTGTTCCTGGTTTTAAAGCTCTTAAAGAATGGACACCTTCATCCATTACAGAATGGCTTATATACTTCATTTTCTATTCACCATAACTCTGGAACACATTGTTGACGAATATCTCATACAGATATCTGACTAATGATTTATGCATCATTTTTCGTAAAATGGCACTTGTCTTTGTATATTTTTTGTGTTTACATCTCGGTTTTCCTTGGGAGTGTTTCAGGGACACAGTTCACTGTAGGTTGTACCTCCATCACTGTGTATATGAGAAACTGATTGAATCCATTTATTTATATTATTTTTCTGATACACAGATTTAATCGAATCGAATTTAGATCTAAACTCTTATGTCACATCAGCACAGTTGCCTCACCTTGCTGCTCTAGAACTGTTGCTGCTGTTACATGGTGTGAGGAAGCCATTAGTGCCACCGTTAGCAAGCCTGAGGGTGGAGTGTGGAGGAGGAGGGGATTCAGGACTCAACTTGTCTGGAGCCATCCTCACCAGCCCTAAAACAAACACATACACACACACACACACACACTGTTTGCTCAGGATGAGTCACAACACAATTCACACACTCCCAACACCATTTTTCACTTCGTCTCGGAATTGTGCACAAGTGCCTGCATGCAGCTTAGGGAGTAAAAAGTAGAAAACGACAGGAGATTCTGATCTTCAGGGATGCCACTCCTCTCTCTGGGTGGGTAGGGCGGTCCTTTCTCTTTCCCATTACTCAGTATAACTGTCCTCTCCATCTCTGATAAGGCTGGATGGCCATTCCTCTCCCCCACAAATCAATTCTGATTTTTAAAGATGATTAAAAACTGCTGTTTGTTTTATTGCTCCAGGTATGTGAATGTGAGATGGTTCATTCAGTCTTCAATGGAAAGTAAAGGGCAGAATGCATGTCTGTACACACACGCCACAGTGGCAATACTGGCTCTTCCAGTATAATAAGTACCACAGAACACACCTGTCTCTGTAACCACTGAGCTCCTAAATGAGGCCCCGCCTCCATTTACAGGTAACATTACTGTTACTGAGAGCTGACTGGTTAACACTAGTCACTGTTACTTAAAGCTGACTGGTTAACATCATATTGTTAGAGAGAGCTTATTGATTAACGTTATACTGTTATAGTCAGCTGACTGACTACTGTTTTCAGAGATAATTGATTTATATCACTGTTACTAAAAGCTGATTGGTTAACCTCGTTCACCTTGTTCTGAGAGCGGCCGATCTGCATTTTTACGGTGAGAACTGCGTCTGCGCTGTAAACTCGACACATCCTTCAATGGATCCTGAAAATTAATCAGGGTAAGGAGTTATGGCTGTGAATTTCTGAGCCAGAACTAAATGCCCAAACCCAACAAACCCGTACCTGAGCTGCTCTGTGAGAGGCCAGTGGGGGCAACGATGTCATACTGCAGGTGGAGCCAGTGATTCTGGACCAATCAGTGAGGTGTTTGTTTTCTTTTGAAACCTAGACAGACAATGTGTGTGTCAGGGACAAGTAAAAAAGACAAATGCAGTAAAGACATGGACCCAGTGGAGGAGCAACAGGTGCTGTTCATAGCAGGGAGGAAGTTAAAGCTGTAGTGGGGTATTAAACACTGCAGGCTGGGAACACAAATCCCCCGTCACTCCTCACTCTTCCACTTTCAATTTCAGCTCAAACTCCTCAGTTAAACAGCAGTGTTTAGATGAAAAAACAGAACAACAAAAAGAAACAGCGTGACTTACAGACAAACCAGTTTCAACGTCTCACACTAGCTGGAAAACCAGCAACAAACCGGATCAAATCTGGAGACACAGCCCGCTTTCCCTCTCTCTCCCGCTTTCCCTCTCTCTCTTTCTCTCTCCTTATCCTTCTTTCTCTCTTCTACACACTCATCTCACGGTCTTTTTCTACCACCTCTTTTCTCCGCTCTCTTCCTCTTCACCCTCCTTCTTTCTCTCTGACTCAGAAACACATGGGTAGGTCAGACAGTTTGTTTAACCCTTCGCTGTCATGCCCTTGGGAAGCTGCAACTCAGTTTTGTGTTTTTCCCCCCAAAGTTCTCATGTTTCAAAGCCTATAATCACACACACACAGAGACACACATACACACACACACACACACCTTCTCTCACGCAGAAGAATTGCAGGGGAATTTAAGTCAGTTGGTAGGATATCAAATAACTCATACTGGATACTAAATAAGCAGATACTGAATTTTCATAGTAGTTACTGAATGATTTATAAAAGATACAAAATAATTAATGGTGGGCACAGAATTGTTCATAAAGAATAAATAATTCATTGTTGCAGTTTGTGTGTGTGTGTGTGTGTGTGTGTGTGTGTGTGTGTACCCGTTGTGATCTATGTATTAACTCTCTCTTCTCCTGACGGAGGGAACTCATCTCTCGCTCCTTCTCTCTCTCCATCTCCCTCAGCTGCTGCTCCAGTGCGTGGACCCGCTCCTATACACACACCCCAGTTAACACACAAACAAAATCTCACACACTTAGTGGTCTTGCTCTGCCGGTAAATGTTTAAATGCAGTTTGTTAAAAGATATTTGATGAAGTTTTCATCAAAAGTTTACATTTTACATTTACGGCATTTAGCAGACGCTCTTATCCAGAGCGACTTCCATGTCCCAATGACAGGGACGGTCCCCCTGGAGCAACTCAGGGTTAAGGGTCTAGCTCACCCAGTGATGGTAGTGTTAGAGGTGGGATTCGAACCTGGGACCTCTTTAGCCATTGGTCCATAGGCAAGTATCCTACCACTAGACCACCACCACCATTCACAACACTCACACTCACATACACACACACACACACTGACTACATGCTGTTTCAATTTCAGTAAATGTTCATTGTCCATTTTCCCTTTCCAGTCTGATTTTAATGGTATGTGGGTTAAAATGCTCTCTGTACAACAGAGCTCCACTTCTGTTCCCAGATGGTTGCTGCTCCTATAAAACTTTTTCTCCAGTAGAACCTTTTCACTCTCATCTCCATCACAGCCCACACAGGAAAAACTCCCAGTTGCCCAGATTCCGATCAGCAGAGGAAGAACGAGGCAGAAGGGAGCTGAGCAGCAGAGCTGACAGGTAAACCAGACAGGGAAAGGTGTGGAGATGAGCTGTCGAACAGTGAAAGGTCAAAGCACAGCTGAACCAACACACTCCCACTCGCGCATCGTCCCTCTGTCTCTCAATCTCCATCTCTCTCTTTCCTAAACCTAGACCCACAATCCTTCCCAAACCCCTGTGTCTTGTGAAGATCAAAAGAATTAAAGGGACGGGCAGCTTCCTCCCCTGTCCTGCAGTACAATTCTTTCAAGAATGACCACATGAAAGCATTGCTTGTTGGGCTGTGGTGATTTTGTATTTGATGTATTTGTACATAGGAACGAACACGAACACACACACACACACACACAATGTGGAGCAGGATCTGTGTTTTTGCAATGTCGTCAACTGTGAATTCACAAATCTTTGCTAAAAAACTAGTTTAACCAGACCAGAACTCAAACACACAAAGAGATCTTTTCTCTCTCTGCCTGTTTGTCTCTCTCTCTCATTCTCCTTCTCTCCATCTCTCTTTGCTTGCCTGTCTCTCTCTCTTTCTCTCTCTCACCTGCGCTGTATTTACTGCATGTTCCTCTTTGCTGATCTCTTTCTCCGTTTCTCTGTGACTGGTCTCCTCCTCCAAGCTGCTCTCCTGCTCCAGGATACGAAACTCCCAGTCTTCGAATGCCCGCACTGCACTGTCCAATACATCCTTCTCCTACACACACACAAACACACACACACACACAGCTCTAACAGTTAAAGATTACAGTAATGAGACATTAGCCTCAAATAACAGCGTGTTCATCATCAGAACAGACAAACTGTCACAGACACTGGTCCCACTGTGTAGACGCAATGAGTGGACAGCAGGTGGCAATGCAGATGTTCTCTGATTGTTTGTTTGTTTGTTTATTGTTCTGTGTTGTTTACCTGCTGGAGCGTTAGCTGCTCCTCCAGGCTCCCTGGATGTGTCTGAAGTTTTTTCTCTTTTTCCCCCCAGGACTTCTTCAGTTCCTCCACCCGAAGCCTCTCCTTCTCCAATTGCACTCGCTCCTGCATGGAAAACCCAAGAGACTGAGACCAGGACTGAAACAGAGACCATGGCTGAGAGTCTGGCTGAGAATGAGACTGTGATTGAGACTGTGGTTGAGTTTCTGAGACGAGACTCTGGCCGAGTTAGAGCTTGAGACACAGTGAGAATGCATTTTCTCTTGAGACCTGCTGTATGGAGGTCGGCATCTGCGTGTGTTTCTGTTTGCTCGTCTCCTTCAGCTCCTGCAGTTGCGCTGTGTGCTTGCGCAGACATTCTTGTTCCATCTGCAGCTCCCCCTTCAGGAGGGCAATCTCCAACTGCAGCTAAGGACACACACACACACACACACACACACACACACACACAAACATACACCCCATCATTCTCAGGACATGAAAACACCAGAATGAGCCTCAAGCTCCGCACACCAGTACAGGAAGTGTTATAAACTGAGGTGCTGCAGCTTCTAGTCTGGCTGAAAGGTGGTTTTTAACAACAGCAGCCATAAAAGAAAGGCTGGGCAGAGATTGTGGAAAGGACACAACTCACCTCAATCTTTAGCTCCTCCCTCTGCTGGTCCAGCTCTGTGATTCGTTGCTGCAGACTGGTGGTCAGGGTTTTTGTGGAGTCCATCCATCTGACATGAGACTGAGGGGGATGATGAGGCGAAGATGAACATTACTCTCACTCTGTTTCTCTCACTCTTATATTTTTGCAGATGAAAAGATAAATGTTTCCACACTCACCCACTCGCTTTCAGTGCTGCTTCCCTCAGTGTCAGACTCCGCTCCCGAGGAGGCGGGACTCTGTCCACTGTTAGCCAATCGAGCGATCCAGGGGGGCGTCCTGCCAGGTTCACATGGACGTGTCGGTGTGTCCATGTTAAATGTGAGGGAACCTGGAGGGACAGAGCAGAATTTGGGGATAAATTGGCTCCTTTCTATCAAGAAATACACCACACTACCAGTACATCACACACACTGGATCGGACCAATGGTTATACCTTAAATGGTGCAGCAGAGAATAAGCCTGGTGAAGTGTGGAGGTGTGGTGACTGAGTAGGTCAATTAAGGGTCAGGTTTACAGACCGCCCCCCCTGCCGTGTCCCAACGATGAAGAGAGAAACTGAAAGAGCGGCTCTTGAGTGAAAGGAATCATGAAGAGGACTTCACTGTACTTGCTCAGACAGGTGTCCTCATCCTGCTGATCAGAGAGACGCTCAGCGGCCCATCAAAGTATTGATACCCATTTGACCCTACTCCTAAAGAGCCCCCCCCCCCATCCACACAGACACACACACACACACACACACACACACACACACACACTATGGTACAGGAATTCTCTGTGTGGGAACCTTCCATTTCCCATTGTCTGTCTCTCTCTACCCCTCCCTCCCTCTCACTCTCTCTGTATCTCTCACTCAGTTTCTCTCTCCCTCTCTCTTTTCTCTCTCTCTCTCTGGCCTTATTAGGAGTTTAGGACGGGTGCTGTGAGGACAAATATAAAACTCTGATATGAGAGAGAGAGAGAGAGTGAGAGAGAGACATACTGAAAGAGTTGGTGAATGTGAGAGTTAATGGGGCAAGCTAAAGAAAGACAGAAGGTCAAGAGGGAGAAAGAATACATACAGCGACAGAAACTAAGACGCAGAAAAGAGATCAAAACAATATGTATATTTACATTCTTCAAATTTCCTTCCAAAGTTCCAGATGTTCTTGCATTTTTAATCCAGTTGAGGAACATTTCTCCAGTCTGCCTGAAGGAAAAAGCTTTTTGTCTCTCATTTTCAGTCCAGAGCAGGTTAAGAAGCAGAAAAAGTTTGGGATCATCTCCACAAAGAACAAAAACCAAAGACAGTCGGTGTCCAAAGAAAAGCTTTGAAACGTTCCTTAAGAATCCTGGGTTTATATAGCAAAATTGACTTTTAAGCTAGTTATAAATCTATACACTTTTTTGTGTTAAAGGCTGGATTTATATGTGTTTGAAAAGAAAATCACTGAACTTTCTAATTTTCTACAGAATTCACAGGAATGAAGGGGAACTACATTGTTTTATAATTATAATAGAGAGAGTGAGTGAGAGACAGTGTGTGTGTGTGAGAGAGAGAGAGAGAGAAAGACCAATAGGCATTGAGAGACAGAGAGAGGTGAAGGTAGCTATGACCTTTTAAATGTCACATAGTAGTGTCCAATTTCACACACGTACACACACACACACACACACACACACACACACACATACACCAGAACTTCTCTGAACTGGAACTGATGAGCTGCTGCCACTAAGATTAACACAGCTTACATTAAAGCTTCACTCAATCAAGCAGACTATTAGCTCATTAAACCTCCAATTACAGACACTAATGGACTCTTTTATTGTCTCATACTTTACTGGAACTCATCTCGCCAAATTGATTGATTTATTTTCTATTTCAATTTTCAATTTCTTTCCTTCTTTCTTTCTTTTCCTTCTTTATCTCTGGGGTCGACCAGAGGAGGATGAATCTTGGTTCCTGCCAAGTTTCTTTTACTCCTGTTTTGGGGAATTTCTCCTTGCCTCTGTCACTCTTTGCCTACTCACTTGTAAGTGAAAGTGAAAGTGACTGTTCTCGTCATTGTGAGTACACGACACAACACACCGTGAACAATGAAATTACACCTCTGCCTTTTACCCACACACAAACACATGCAGCAGGGGGCAGCTATTGAAGTTGCCCTGGGAGCAGTGATGGGGACAGCACATTGGTCAAAAGTACCTCAGGGCAACCTACTGGTAAGGGATTCAAACCCATGATCTTCCGATCTGGGGAGCCTAGTCCCTAACCACTAGGCCACTGCAGCCTAAAGCTTTCCTTCAAGCAGGATTCGAACCAGCAGCCTAAGGATGCCAGTGTTTCCCTCTACTGTCCTAAAGTCACTTGTGGCTCGGACTCAGATTCTGTTAAGCTGTTTTGTGACAACTACAGTTGCATATAAATAAAACTGTCTTGACTTAACAGACACACAGATAGCTGTGTACACTTTTTACCCTGGAATCGAGTCAAGTCAGCTTCAGTTTCAAGTAAAATCCGACAGATCATTAATGAGATTATAGACTGCAGCACAAATAATCCAATGTTCAGAAGGTTCTTCTTCTTCTTTCGGCTGCTTCCATTTAGGGGTCGCCACAGGATCAACCGTCTCATGTCTTCTGGCCCTCTGCATCTTCCTTCTTCAAACCAACCACCTTAATGTCCTCTCTCACCACATCCATGAACCTCCTCTTTGGTCTTCCTCTTTTCCTCTTTCCAAGCAGCTCCATCTTCAACGTTCTCCTCCCAATATAATCCTTGTCTTTCCTCTTCTCTATGGCCAAACCTTGCTTCTCTAACTTTGTGTCTATAATATCTAACCTGAGCTGTCCCTCTAATATACTCATTTATAATCCTGTCCATCCTCGTCGCACCCAGCGAAAATCTCTACCTCTGCATCTTTAACTCTGACACCTCCAGCTCCGCCTCCTGTCTTTTCATCAGTGCCACCGTCTCCAACCCGTACAACAAAGCTGGTCCCACTACTGTCCTGTAAACCTTCCCTTTACTCTAGCTGGTACCTGTCTGTCACAAATAACTCCAGCCACTCTTCTCCACCCATTCCAACCTGCCTGCACTCTCTTCTTCACCTCTCTTCACACTAAACTGTGGAGAAATATGAAAATGAGGAGAGTGAAAAAGAAAAGAGAAAAGGGAGAAATTGGAAAGAAAGGCGTGAGAAATAGGAGAGAGAAGAGGGAGAAACAAGAGAGGAAGGAGGGAGAAACAGGACAGAAAAGAAGGAGAAAGAGGAGGTAGAGAGAATGAGGGATAAAGTAGGGTAAAGGGCAGATTAAAGGAGTGATAAAGTTGTACAACTGTAATAAGAGTAAATGAGTGTTGAGGAGTGGCAGAAAGATTACAGCTTTATAATAAACATCCTGCAGTTATATAACATCACATGCACACACACATACACACTCACACACTCTGCAGAGACATTATATGTGTAAGTAACTACATTATCATCATCATCAGTAATATTAAATAATAATAATAACAACAATAAGCCAAATATTTATTATAATTAAAGATATATAGAAATAATTGAATAATTTGACCATATGTATTGATATATGTATTTGAATGCCATTGTACACACACATATCTATGTAATAATAATAATAATAATAATAATAATAATAATAACAACAACAACAACAACAACCACAGTAATAATAGGTGAATTATTACTGTTATTACTGAATGGTTAACTATTTTTATTTGTTTTTGTAATGTCAATAAAATTAAGACGATAATAATCTAAACTATTACATAGTTAAAACAATTGCCATGACAACACAATATAATAATGTAACAACAACAAGAAGTATAACAACGATAATAAAACATCTGCTCTACTAATGTTAACATTTTTATTTTTATTATAGAATACAAGTGTTAGTGTAATTATAGTTTTTATATATAAGTTGGCTCATATGTATAAAATAATAATTTTTCTGAGACTAAATAACAGACACCACACACACACACACACACACACACACACAGTCTTCACACCACTCTCCTAATGACTCTTCCATTCTGAGCAATAATACAGCATAACTAACACATCCAGTAATACACACCAGAGTGTGTGAGGGTGTGTGTGTGTCACCCGCTCAGAGAGAAGGCAGATAAACTCACAGAAATGTGTGCGTGTGTGTGTTGAGCACTGTATTCTGTTTTCTTCATTCTCTTCCCTGTCTTCATGTCTACCCGTCCTCCTCATCTTCCTCATTCACACACCGCCTGCATGTCCTTTCTCACAACACCAACAAACCTCCTCTTTGTCCGTTCTCACCTCCTCTTGCCTGGCAGCTCCATTCTCCACATCCTTCTCCCTAATACTCATCTTCTCTCCTCTGCACAAGTCCAAACCAACAGTTTCACTTCTCTCACTTTCTCTCTGATCTGTTGCTCTAATATACTCATCCCTAACTCTGCCATCCCCAGCTCCACCACCTGACTTTTCACCAGTGCCGCTCCCTACAACTGATATAACTCAGTTGGTTTCATTATTTTTATGTTCCATCCACTCCCCAACATCGAGACCCATTTCAGCCTAAATAGAGAAAAACACAGAATAGACAGTCCCTATTTTTTTATTCCGCGAATACTTTCCTATACTTTTTTACTTTTATACTTTTTCACTCGTACAGAGTGAAGTAGTTCAGTACTTCTACTTTTCAAGGCTACTATTTAGAACATTTTGTTCAAGCAAAGTTTGTTTTCTTTTGTTTTTTCTCCCAGTCTGGAGGATGACATCTCCGAAACTTGAGCACTGAGCGCACTCAAAACCAACTGGTCCAGCCTAACCTGACTCATAATTACAGAGAAGAGCTCCAGAACATTCCAGAATCATGAAACACAAAATTGGACTCGGGAGAGCTGTCGAACGGGTCTGGGGGCTTTACTGGGGGTGCTGTCAGTACAGGGGGGGATATTGGTGGAACCAGATTGAAAGTGTCAGAGCAATTTATGAGAAGCTGAGGTCACTTATACCACGTAGAGAACTGACGTTTGATAGTACTGATAGTACCGCTGCCGTATGGAGCTATATACACAAATGACATGTTAACTATGTCCAGAAGGTTCTCAGGCATGTTCATCATATCTAAAAGCTTCTCTGGGCTCAGAGGTGTCTGGATCGAACATGTGTTCTGTGTTCAGATGGATCAGTATTCCAGATGTTTTTTTGGAAGAAATGGACACCATGTGCTCAGAACCAAATATGAAAGGGAACATCCGGACGGTTTTCAGTCAGAATATCCAGTTCTGTCCCGATGTGGTGCTGTTGCTTAAAGTCGTTTACAGTCTATAATGCTACTTTAATAAAAGTACAGAGATTTTACAGTATCATGTGCAGGCAGCTGATTTGAGACCACAGATTTTTTTTTCCATGCATTTTTCTACAAGACAATGCAAAACCACATCCTGCACACTTTGACGACAGAGACGTGTCAAAGAAGATGGTTCCCCAACAGAAAATGTGCAGTTTAGAAACAACCAACCCAAACATCTGAACACATGAAGACATTTTTTGGCAGGAAAAATTTAAAAATAACCTCTGACATGTTTCCTCAGTGCTGAAACGTATTATGAAAGGAGCAGCAACAGTTCAAAGTTGTAAATGCTTTTCTGTCCCAATTTTATTGGAATGTTCTGCAGACCTGAGATGCAGGGATGGATGTTTACTAACAGATGAAATGAAGTTGACCACATTCTATGAAACACACACACACCTGTTCACACCTGTCATTCCAGCAAAAATGACCCTGAACCACCCTGTTTCAGTTACATCACCTGAGAAATGTGCCCTGATGTTCCTTTTCCAGATAAACAGCTCTGACTTTTAAACTCCACTGAAGTGTGTGTTGCTGATGCCTTTGTAACAGAACACGTGCTGGAAAGATTTGAGAAAGAGAGAGAGAGATAGAGAGAGAGAAAGTGAGTGAGTGAGTGTGTGTGAGAGAGAGAGAGAGAGAGAGAGAGAGAGAGAGAGAGAGTAAGTGAGTGAGTGAGAGAGAGAGAGAGAGAGAGAGCGATGAGGGTTAAATCAGTCCCACCTGTGTTCAGGTGTTTTCAGGTAAACCAGATAATAAAACTCTGTAAAACTCACCTGCCGGTTTTACCTGACCAGGTGTTCAGAACCCGCCCTGAGGAAATCTGCGGACTGATTCTCTCCCTGTGTATGTGTGTGTGAAACAGGTTGTACTGCCCCTCACTCCTGTCCTCTTTCAGGTCCGCTCTGTCGCCATTAGACTCCGCTCAGTTTCTCCCCGCATTCAGACACAGCCCCGCCCACCGGCGCTGTGATTGGGCAGCGCGTATCGGAGGTACGTCACAGGGGCCGAAGATACCTTAGCCAGGCTTCGAGGGGCGTGGCTATGACTTGCCAATAGAGTTTTTGGTGTAAAATTTGTTAGAATTGCTTATATTAACTCACTATATAATACGCTCTGTAGTTATTTTTTGTACTCTGTGTAGAAGATTAGTACACATTTGTTTTACTGTTTGTACTTCTTTATTAGTTCATACATTTTTATTAATGATCAGATTTTGTAATATAAATGTGATCTAAATGTATGTAGGGGGGGGGGGGGGGGGATAAAGAGGGATACAGATGAAGGGAAGAGAGGTTCTCCGATGTTGCTCTGTTGTTGAAGCTCCGGGAACCAGAGTGTTTACTGAATGAGTGTCTTGAGATTAAAGCACAACAGTTGCTCACCTGCCCTCAGCTAGCCACGCCCACCTTCCCAAACCTGCTGCACACCTGACATCACAGGTAATGAGAGCACAGGTCACAGAAACACCTCAGACTTAAAGAAAATAAAAGATCAAACAGTTTACATTTTCACTCAAGTAGAGACACTGACATCTTCAGGGGTTGTTCAATTCAGGTCCAAATTACAGGAAAACACTTCTGCAAAATTAGAGCTTCTACCAGAATTTATCAATTGAAGTCATTAAATGTTTAATTAGCTAATTTTATAACTCTTTTGCTTTTGTTTTTAAAACCTGCCTTTTATTTTGATATATTGTGTCTGACCTGGATGTCAAAGATACTTCTGGTCCAAATGACCCTACCACAGATGTACTGAACGCAGGAAAAAGTGAAAAAAAGTGAAAAGCACTTTTTGATGCCAAAATCGGTAATTAAGATAAAATTAAAGATGTCTGCATCTAAAAGTGTCCCTCACAGATGTGAAACGGTGGAGTCGCTGTCTAAAATTTAATTTAATCACTATTTAGTTTCTATTCTTCTTTAATCACATTTGCATTTATATAGATTTAGAAAATGACACTATCTAAAAAAAAAAGCCTTAAAAAGTACCGATAAAGTAGCGCTCGATTGGTGACCCCTGACCTAACCGTTCATGGTGGAGGGACACAAAGAAAAGTGGTGTAGTTCAGATGGACTATTTTACCATCACTTTCCCATAGAGACTAAGAGATATGTGGAGCTGTGGAGGACATTAAATGCACATAAGTGGGACACACAGTTCCGTTCAACCCCACTGGAGAGAAAACTGAATTAAAGACACTCTGGATGACGGCACTAATCAGACGATGTGTCTCTTCTCATCCCCTCAGAGTGTCAATCAGTGGTCCATAAAAGAAGAAGAAAACCTGCATCAAAACTCTTTTCAGTCCTGGTACTAGATGCTAGAACAAACATCCACTTCTGTCCTCAAGTATTGTCTGAAGACCCACCTCTTCATGAAACACAGAGGAGACTAAACTTTCCAAACCAGCCCTACACTCATACTTTTTTACACTTTCTTTTCTATCAAAAAAAAGTAAAAAGTTGCTGTAGAATTGAACTTTTTTTTTTTACTTGTTCAGTGACAGGGTTCGTAAGTGTGTCCAGCGAATAGTTAATCCACAGTTGCTGATTTCAACCAAGATTTATGGTAATGAAGAACAAATGTGGAAGAACTGATATACTGTATCTGTATATGATAGATGATACTGTATATGATATAATGCTGTAAATGTAAATGGATGAATTTGACACTGAAAAGGGTGGAGATCCCTTTAAGGAAATGGCTGAATGTGTATTGGTCCATCCAAGCACGTTATCCTCCAGAGGAGGAGAAGGAAGTGATTTAGAGGTGTGGTTCAATATGCATGACCTCCCGTCTCATTTCACTTGGAAATGACATGTCCTGTTCCTATGCTGTGCCTCTGGGGGATGGACTTTATCCCAGGATCTTGGGACAAATATTGTGGAATAATGAAACACGAAGTCCAGCAGCCACGGTCCAAGCACATTTATTAAATCACAACACCCAGTGCTCTCTTCACATGATTGCACATCTCTTTAAGAGACTCTTTAAGGTACACAGGCAGAAAAATAGAAGAAATCCTCATAAGCAAGATGCAGTAAAGCTGCATAGTAAACGATAAAGTACACGCATAAGTGCATTTGCTGTAAAAGCCACATTTGTCCAATTTAAAAGAGCAGTTAATGAAGTCACTCCATTAAATTCTTCTTCTTAAGTTGCAATTCATATGTCATGAATTCCACATACCAGGTTTGCAGGCACTGCAATGTCTGTAGGACAAAGAAAACTCATTTAAATACACATTAACATTTCCTTTTTTCTCACTGAAGACACTTGAATTGCACTCCATAAAACTACATTCAATAAAAAGACTAATATTAATGTATAGATTCTGATGTGGGCTCGTTTTCCTGCATAGAAATGTGGTCAAATGCATAAAATATACTGATATGTTGTATGGAGCTTTTAACCTTTCGTATAAATGAGTTAAATCAGAGTTAATTAGGTTAATTTGTTTATGAACTGGGTTAATTATATAATGACTTGTGAGAAATGTGTTCTAGTTGATCGATAATTAGGATAAGCAGGGAATATGATATAATGCATAATTAATTGTTAATGAGGTAAAGTCATGTTACCTTTCATTAACAGAACATGAATTTCCCCATCAGTACGTAATTAACCCAGCTCGTTATCTAAATAACATCAAGAACTACATATTAACTAATTTACCCAACTATTAATATATTAATATGATGAAGATTTTTATTTCTGTCTAAAACTGAGCACTCTGTGACTCTACCTATTTTCTTGGGTTTGGGGAGGTTCAGGTTGTCCATGATGTGAGTGAACTCCTCCAGAGTTTTAGTAAGACGCGGGTTGAATTTCTTTTCCTCGTCCACTGTGGAGACAGTCTGTCCTGTAAGGGGGAAAATCAGAATAAGAATCATTAACACAACTCTTCACTTCAATAACTCATCATTCATATAACTAACCCAGCTTATTAACTAATGAACATCATTAACTATATATTCAATTCAATTTATTCTTGTATAGAGCCTTTCACAACAGAGTTGCCCCAAGGCACTTTACATAGTTGGAAAACATAGGTTATAGCATATCAACTCATTTTACATAACTGATTGTCCATCAACTCATTATCATATTGTTAATTTCCACAAGTCATTAAGTAATTAGCCCAACTAATTGACCTCATTAACCCATGTCGCAGCGGTTGAAGGTTCAAGTCTGGATTTAAAAGTTCCAGCACTGTTTGAAGGTTCAGGAGCTCATCAATCTTAAACACTGTTAATGTCAATGAAAGTTACTTCTGCTGCCCCCTAGTGGCCACTTCAGTTCACAATTTAAGTAATTTAAGTGAACTTGATTGTACATTTAATAAAATATTCATGTGTGTGTTTATATATCTCCAAAGACAGTAATTGTATTAAATAATGATCCCAGTATTGATTGAAATATATAATTGGGATTATGGTTATTGCCATCACAGAGCAGCCCGCGTGTGTGAGTGAGTGAGTGTGAGAAAAAAACTCTGTATTTCTGAAGACCTTTGTCATGTAAACCATTCAAGTCAAGTCAAGTAGGATTTTATTGTCATTTCAGCCATATACACAGTGAAACGAAATAACGTTCCTCCAGGACCCTGGTGCTACACACAAGACACGACAGAAGACAACATAAGACAACACGGGGCAACAAGTGCAGACAAGACAGACAACAACAGACAGCACGACAGACAGTACATTCATCCGTGGAGGGCTGCAGTGTTGTGGAACAAAGCAGCCCAGGTATATCACAGTGTAGTAGTGTGGTGGAGCAGCGTTACTGAATTTAAAGTGCAAGGACATGGGCGCCGCCTGCTGGCCGGAGATGCTCCACACACCAGAATAGATTTCTTCTTGTTTATTTTTTGAGAAAATGGAGCACCTCAGCTATGGGAACTGATCAGTTCCCATTATGTGTCTCCACAATGGATCGTCCATCTGCCTGTCCTCTGAATCCTCTTTAACGCAGTCTTTAGTCTGCATTTTGTCCCTCACCACATCCATAAACTTCTTTGTCCTTCCTCTTCTCTTGCGGGGCAGCTCCATCCTCTATTCCCTGTCTCTCCTTTGTACATGTTCAAACAAACACGGTCTCATTTCTCTCACTTTGACTCCAAACCGCCCCATCTGAGCTGTCCCTCTAACATATTCGTCCCCTAATCCTGTCCATCCACATCCCTTTTGATGTTTCTTTAATGCCGACACCACCAGCTCCACTGCCTGTTTTTTTCCCCCTCAGTGCGGCCATTTCCAACCCATAACATAGCTGGTCTCATTACCATCCTGTAAACCTTATTCTAATTATTATTATTATTCAAGTCAAGTCAGATTTTGTCATTTCAGCCATATACACAGTACACAGTGAAACGAAATAACGTTCCTCCAGGAGCCTGGTGCTACACACAAGACACAACATAATACACAAAACAGGGCAACAATGCAGACAAGACAGACAACAACAGACGGCACGACAGACAGTACATTCATCCGTAGAGGGCTGCAGTGTTGTAGAATAAAGCAGCCCAGGTAGATTTCAGCGTAGCAGTGTGGTGGAGCAGTGTTATGGTTAAAGTGCAGAGTGCAACATGAGGAATAAATAAATACATAATGATAATGGTGGACTGGGTAGACATTGGCGGTTTAAGAGTTTAAGAGTCTGATGGCCAGGGGGAAGAAACTATTTCCCATCCTGGTAGTGGAGGCCCGTATGCTGCGGAACCTTTTCCCGGATGGAAGGAGGGAGAAGAGAGTTTGGGACGGGTGAGAGGGATCATCCACAATGCTGGTTGCTTTGCGGATGCAGCGAGTGGTGAAAATGTCCTGTACAGAAGGCAGAGAGACCCCGATGATCTTCTCAGCAGTTCTCACTACCCGTTGTAGGGACTTGCGGTCTAAGATGTTGCAGTTCCTGTAACAGGCAGTAATGCAGCTGCTCAGAATGCTCTCAATGGTTCCTCTGTAAAAGATGGTGAGGATGGAAGGTGGGAGATGGGCTTTCCTCAGTCTGCGCAGGAAATGGTGGCGCTGCTGGGCTTTCTTTGTGATGGAGTTGGTGTTGAGGGTCCACGTGAGGTTGTCAGTAATGTGAACACCAAGAAACTTGGTGCTCTGGACCATCTCCACAAGTGAGGTGTTCATAATAAGTGGAGTGTGGTCTCAACGTGGTCTCCTGAAGTCAACAACCATCTCTTTAGTCTTGTCGACATTCAGAGACAGGTTGTTGGTTCTGCCCCAGTCCGTCAGCTCTTGTATCTCCTCTCTGTAAGCTGCCTCGTCTCCACCGCTGATCAGACCCACCACGGTTGTATCATCAGCGAATTTGATGATGTGGTTTGAGCTGTGCATGGCTGCACAGTTGTGGGTCATCAATGTGAACCGCAGTGGGCTGAGCACACAGCCCTGGGGGGCTCCTATGCTCAGCGTGATGGTGTTGGAGGTGCTGCTACTGATCCTGACTGACTGGGGTCTCCCCCACCTCCCCACCTCGGACACTCAGACCACATCTCTGTGTTGCTGATCCCAGCTTACAGACCCATCGTCAGGCACGTGAGGCCCACCCTAAAGCAGGTAAAGACCTGGCCCACAGGAGCCATCTCTGCTCTTCAGGATTGCTTCGAACGCACTGACTGGGACATGTTTAGGGAGGCTGCAACCTACGGTGACTCCATCAACCTGGAGGAGTACACAGCTTCAGTGACGGGCTACATCAGCAAGTGCATTGAGGATGTTACTGTCCCCAAGTTCATCATCACACGACCCAACCAGAAGCCATGGATGACTGCGGAGGTGCGCAAACTCCTGAGAACCCGGGACAAGGCCTTCAAGTCAGGGGACGAGGCCGCCCTAAGAAAAGCGAGGGCAAACCTGTCTCGGGCCATCAGAGCAGCGAAGCGAGCTCACGCAGAGAGAATCCGTGGCCACTTCAAAAACACTGGTGACACACGGCGCATGTGGCAGGGCATCCAAGCCCTCACCAACTACAGGACATCTCCACCTGCCTGTGACGGTGGGCCCTCCCTCCCAGATGCGCTGAACCACTTCTACGCACGGTTTGATGCAGTGAACAACACGAGAATGAGGAAGACCACCCCTCCTCCGAACGACCAAGATTCTCCGTCTGACCACAGCCGAGGTGAGAAGATCTCTTCTCAGAGTCAACCCACGGAAAGCTGCCGGTCCAGACAATATTCAAGGTCGTGTGCTCAGTGGATGTGCGGAACAGCTGGCAGATGTTCTCACTGACATCTTCAACATCTCTCTGAGCACCACTGTTGTTCCAAGGTGCATCATTCCTGTGCCAAAGAAACCATCCATCTCCTGCCTCAATGACTATCGTCCCGTCGCACTCACACCCATCATCATGAAGTGCTTCAAGAGGCTGGTTATGAGGCACATCAAGTCCCAGATTCCAGATCCAGGTCCCAGATCCATTATTATTATATTTGGATTTCAGTGGTTTTAATAGACAAAGCACACATCTGTTTTCTTCTGCTTTCCAGTGATTTTAAGATTTTTCTGAAAAAATTGCATTTTTCTTTGAACCGATTTTGTGCAACATTCAAAGTTGATTTTTTAAACCCTACCTTATTTAGTTGTGTTGGCATGAAAATTAAGGATATTTGAGAACAGTCAAAAAAAGTACTACAAATGTTTGTCAAATTTGAACATTAATAGCTTCTATGGACCATCCTGTAATGCATTTCAATGGTTTTAAGATATTTAATAATTTGACATGTTTTCTGAAAAATGGTTTAGTTTTATATGGCAGAGGAGAAGGCTGTAAACACACACCTTTATAGTCATGCGCTGGGAAGATGAGACAGTTTCCCGGCAGAGTGAAGATCTTCTGATGGACGGATTCATACAGCTTCTTGGAGCAGCCTGAGAACAATACAGTTTTATCACCGATGGATATAAAAAGGAAAACAGAATGATGTCCAGTAACTTCGCAATGAAACAAAAAGCAAGGAGTTTACTTTAAAAAGCACTTTGCAATTCAGCTCCTGTCACTTTGTAACAATCATTCGTGACAGATTAGCCTCCAATCCCATGATGAAGCTGTGAACCTTTTACCCTGCTGGAAATCTGTTCGGCCACAGCCGCGGATCAGCAGCGCGTCTCCAGTGAAAGCCATGGACTGATCTCCGGTCACATACGTCACGCAACCATCAGTGTGACCCGGAGTTTCTCTCACAGTGAGTCTCTGAACACAAAAACAAAACAGGACAGAAATGAAAGAATGCGATAGGAAGTTATTCTAATATAATAATATTTATTAGAATTTCATTACATATTTTAATATATTAACATTTTCACAATTTATTTATATTTGACTTGTTTTATATTTTATATGATAAGATTATATTGTTTGATGCATTATATATAAAATCATTTAAACTTCAGTAAAAAGTAAAAGAGCAGCTCAACAATACTTTAAGAGCACAGATTTTTAGTAATCACCTATTCTCTCTCTCTCTCTCTATTTTATATATATATATATATAAATATATAAATATATAAAATAAATAATTGAAATAAAGATCATTAAAAAGGAGTAAAAATGTCTTAAAGGAGTTGTTTGAGCTGAATTTGAGTGATGCTGTTTGGTCCCATAGTAAACTGTTCACTTCCATCTATTCAAAATTGATGTATTTTTATATATATATATATATATATATTAATATTTATTAATATTAGAGCTTCTCTGAATTAACACATGGTTAGAGTACAAATAAAAGTCTTTTTAAATCTATTTTTTCCTCAGTTGCCTAAGAACGGCATCTAAAACCACTTTAATTAGGTTCCAGCTGCACCAACTAAAGGTGAAATAAAGAGTGGCATTGAAGGTTTCATGAACAATTGCAGGACGTCCTAAAATATTCTGTGGTTAGTTAGGCCAGCCCGTGGGTCATTTGGTATCGGGCTGCACAGAAAAACTGTTAAAAATATTTTCATTGATTATTAGAGTCTAAAAAGACATTAGAAAATAAAACGTTCGTCTTGGTCACATGAAACGGTACATCAAAAATTAAGCCCAAAAAGTCGCAAACGCGTACACCGAGTACAATTTTTATGCACTTTGTTTTTAGCTGTTTCTTTGCTGGTCTGTGAAAATATTGTTTTACAGGAAACCGGTCCTCAGAGCAAAATAAAATAGTCAATGAGAGTCGTTATTTAGCTGCTCTTTAGTTCTCCAGCTGTTTTAGTTTAAGGACAGTTATGGTGCTGTTCCTCCTACATGTTTCCCGAAGTTGATGTTGTCTCCTTCGCACAGCAAGATGTCGGCTGCAGCGCCGCTGTGGACGGAGATGGCGCTCTTTAACCCAAACACTTTCTTCTTCAGCAGCCCACTGCCAGTCACATGGTCCGCATGGCAGTGTGTGTTTGCTGGAAGAGGGAGCAGGAAAGAAAGAGTTACAAACCCTCAGCTCGAGATCCTGAACATAACAGGGCTACAACTCAGCCCACCTAAAACTTGGCCCCACCCAGTGAACGTTTTGGCACGTCTGACCTACGCTGATTCAACAATTAGATTTTGGCCAAAAACCTGTAAATCGTTCAGCAGTTAAGATGATGTTTTCTGGGTTTACAGGGTTTACCCAGTAATGGACTTTCAGATGTTCCTCAAAACAAACAGTGGCTGCAGATGGTTCATGTGGCTCAGATTTTCCCAAGTTTGTTGCTGTTTTTTGCAGAAGTAAACAAGTCAAGTCAAGTAAAGCAGCTTTACAGAATCCGGGTCCGAGCTCCAACTGGGTAAGCTGAGGGTGACGGAGGCAAGGAAAAACTCCCCCAAACATGAGGAAGAAAACTTTGGAGAAACCAAGAACCAAAAGGGGAACCCATCCTCCTTTGGTCGACCAGAAATAAAAAAGAAAGAAAGAGAAAAACCCTGTATAGTTATAATTTCCAGTAAGCATGAGTTACAGTTAAAGTAAAAGAGTCCATTGGTGACTGTAAATGGAGGTTCATGAGCTAATGGTGGAAGCTCTGTTTAAGTGGGGGAAGCTTTAATCTTTGTGGCAGCAGCTCCTGTAGAAGAGCTGTTCTGATGTAGCTGATCTGAATTTCAGGTCGGAAGAAAAATATGATAAGAGTTTCACTGACTTGGAGGAGTAGCTGGTATGGAATTCAGGAGACCCTCTCACAGAGATTAATGGACTTGCTTTCCAGAAATAACCAAACTGTCCACCACACAGGTTGTGGACAGCCATCCATCTCAAGCGCAGTGAAATGAATTAGATCTGTTTTGAACTCACTGTACAGACCATGGGTTTAAAGATTGCAGTAACACGACTCAGGCAAACTTGCTATTACAACCGGACTAAAAAGGACTGATCCAGGAGTTTTACAATCACAAGAGCACCCTGTGGCACTGGCTTCCCCCACACCACCCTCAACAAACCTGAATTTACCAATCTGTCTGGGCCAGATTTGTTTTAGAGTTTTAGTTTTGATTTTGTTTTGGATCCCCCAAGGGAGTTGGGTAGCCGGTTGACCTTGGACCCTCAGAGGTTTTTTTTTTTCTCCACATAGTGGAGTTTTTGGTTCCTTTCCTCCGTAGTCGTCCGGCTTTAACATCTATTACTGTAACCTGTTCCATCATCGACCATCAATGTAAAGTGCCTTGGGGCAACTTTGTTGTAAAAGGTGCTATACAAGGATAAATTGAATTGAAGTTGAATTGAATCTCTGGGCAAACAATGGATAATGAAATCCACTGGCCTGTCTGGGCCTTGGCTTGTCCCTGAGTTTTTTGAGTGAGTTTCAGTGAGAGTGGTGGGCCGGCAGCACCAACATCCCAGTTTACTGTAATTCTCTGTATCCGTGAACCCTTGGATCTGCAGCTCTTAACTAACAGAATAACTAAATGAATTTCTAAAAGCCTGACTAAACAAGTAAGTCTTTAGTCTGGACTTAAATACTGAGTGTGTGTCTGAGTCCTGGGCAGCAGCTGGAAGACTGTTCCAGAGACTGTTCCCGAGACTGTTCCCCTGTTGTTGTTTTCAAAATTCTGGGAACTGTTAGAAAACCAGCACCTTGCGATCTAAGTGAGCTTGAAGGTTCATAACTGGAGATAAGCTCGGAGAGATACTCGGGCGCGAGGCCGCTTAAGGCTTTGTAAGTTAGCAGTAAAATTTTATAGTTGATGCGGAATTTCACAGGAAGCCATTGAAGTCTAGACATTAAGAGTGATAAAAATGAAAAGAGGGAGTTGAAGAAAGGAAAAGCTGTGTCACGGTTACACTTGCAGCTTCTACGGCAACAAATCATGCAAATGTAGTAATTAATGTGCAATTTATTTATTAATTTATTGTCAATTGTTAAATTTTTATCTCTGAGAGATACTCAGGCGCAAGGCCGTTTAGAGCTTTGTAAGTTAGCAGTAAAATTTTATAGTCGATGGAATTTCACAGGAAGCCATTGAAGTCTAAACTAATATGATAAAATTTTCTGGATCTAGTGAGGACTCTAGCTGCTGCGTTCTGGACTAACTGGAGTTTATGAAGGCTTTTACTGGAACATCCTGACTGCAGGGCATTACAATAATCTAGTCTTGAGGGGACAAACGCTTGTATCAGTATTTCTGCATCATGTAGTGTGAGTGCACGTCTAAGTTTAGCAATGTTTCAAGGTGAAGTAAAGCTATTTTAGTGATGTTTCCAATGTATGTATCTAGAGATAGATCCAGATCAATTGTGACACCCAGGTTGACAGTGTTTTTAAGATTCACTGTAAAATGAGGAAAATCCAGCATTAAACCTGAAAGTTTGTCTCTAGCAATTTTATGACCTAGCAAAAGAACTTATGACTTTTCAGAATTTTTCTTAAAGTGAAAGTGACTATTCTTGTCATTGCGAGGTCACGGTACAGCACACAGTGAACCACAACGAAATTGGACCTCTACACTTAACCCATGCACACAAACACCGTGCAGCAGGGGGCAACTGTGAAAGTGCCCGGGGAGCAGTGACGGGGACGGTACCTTGCTCAAGTATACCTCAGGGCAACCTCCTGGTAAGGGGTTTGAACCCACAAACTTCCGATCCTGTGGCCTGTGTATAATAGGAAAAGTAGGGGGCCGAGGACAGAGCCTTGAGGAACTCCATAACTAACTTTGGTACGAAATGACGTTTGATAACGGTTGGTTAAGTATGATTTAAACCAGGAAAGGGAACTAACCACAGTGCTTTAACACTGCAGGTCTGTTTCCCTAAAAACCCTGAACATCTCTGTGCAACCTTTTGTTTTCAGTATGTGGGTCAGTTTTGCAGTTTTTTTTTTTCTTTTCACTTTAAGCTCAAAGGCCACATTTCTAGCCACCCAGGTTTTACAGCTGTTCCATAAAAAGCCATAAAACTTTTCCCAGGAATGTCTTGCCTGAATTCCTGAGATTAGGCAGACAACAAGGAGCTCCTCACTTTAATTAAAGGCTGGAGGGAGAGCTGGGGGCAGAAGGACTGACCACCACGAGGACATTATAATACAGACCCCTGTTCTGCTCCTGGTCTCCTGACTGACTTTGTGATGTTAAAAACCCAGATTTTAATTCTCATCTTAGATTTCAGAGAGAGGGGAAAGGGGGGGGGGACGGGACCCCACCAAACCCTAACCCTTCCCTAAAATACCAGACATTGTGTCTGAAATATCCATTACCCAGAGTGTATTATTATGTAAAAAGTAAAGTACATATTTTATTGGAAATACTCATATTTTTGTGTAAATATGTATTAATTATATTATTCATATAATATATGTAAAAATTAATATTGTATGGAAATATTAGAATGCCTTTATCAGTACACAGTGTTTATAAATGCTTTTCTACTGATTTTTAACATTATATTATAGATTAAATTAAATGTGTAAAAAGATTTTTTATTCTTATTCATGCTGTAACTGTGAATTTCAAACTCTGTGATATGTTTCTGTCACATTTCTCAACAGATTAAAGTATGGATCAGTCCTGCAGAGAGATAACAGCGGGTTTTGCATTCTTTAGATTAAAGATCAACTCGCGCTCTGAGGAACCAGGATGAACCTGCCTCTCTAATTCAACTCAAATAATTCTAGATTTAACAACCAATATTCAAGATACAAAAAAAAAAAAAACCCACAATTTGAGGTGGGACTTGATATTTTCCATGTATTACAATGTGCAATCTTAGGATTTTAGATTAATTAAAATAATTTATTAGCTATTTTAAATATCTTTCTATTTTTTATTGTTATTGTACAGAGCTTAGTCTTAGAAAAGCACTTTAGAAATAAACTTATCTAAACCTGAGGAAAAGGTGCAAAAAGGAAAGGAAGAGGCTACGGAAAATGACATTTAAAGGAGTGTGTTCTGATTTAGGCACCAGGTTCATTGATGGGAACGTCACAGGCAGCAAACCTGCCTCACCCTGTCTTTTCTTGGGGAGGGAGATGTGGGTGGATGGGACTTTAAGGTGGTCCCCTGATTAGGCGCTTACCTGCCACTTTGAGTTTGAGGCCAAGCTCCTCGATGAGCTTCAGGTCTCGGTCCACTGTCTCCAACACTGGGTCGATCAGCACGGCCTCCCGGCTCTCCACATCAGCCAGCAGGTACGTATACGTGCTGCTTTCTAACTCAAAGAGCTTCACACAAAAACAAACAGACCCACCCACAGATACAGTTAGTCACAGTGAGTCAGCTAAAACCACAGGTTCCTCCTCCCATTCTTATCTTCCAGCTTCATCCATTTAGCATTTTTAAACCATTGTGTCTTTCCAAGGTCACCCCGCTGTCTGTGTTCCCCATAACCCCCCTTTGAAGTTTGCTAAAAGTGAAAGTGAAAGTGACAACCCTTGTCATTGCGAGGTCACAGCACAACGAAATTGGACCTCTGCATTTAACCCATGCACACAAACACCATGCAGCAGTGGGCAGCTATTGAAAGCGCCTGGAGAGCAGTGACAGAGACGGTACCTTGCGGGAATCAAACCCACAATCTTCCGATGCGGGGGCAACTCCCTAACCACTGGGCCACCGCTGCCTAAAATCAAGATGTTCCAAGTTCTACCTTAACATCTGACTGGAGAATTTAGAACATCTAGGCCTGAAGATGAAATAAAAAAAAAAAAAAAATTGATTTAATTTCCTAGTTTTAGGTTGACCGTGTAGGAATTTGCTTGGGAGCAGCTGCTAAACCACCTCGGGAACTTCTGTGAAGCCCGTTTCGTTTATGTGGGAGAAAGAACCCATAAGCAATATTAAAAATAATCATAGCACTTCAAGGTTTAAGATCTTATAATAAATGTGGGCGTACACTGCACAGACAAGTGAGCATGTTACAATCCATACACTAAAATCCCGAAAAATCAAGCTTTAGTCACACACACAATTAAACCATGCAAAAATGTTAAGAAGCAAAAAAGACAGAAATGAGCTTTAATGTTGCTGGTGATGAAAATAATTTGCTATTTAACCCCGTTTATATGTTTGAACTGCGGAACCAAGTAGCAGTTTGCATATTAAAATTTTAAAAAATATATAAAATTGTAACAATTGACAGTAAAGCATATTCATCAACTGATTTGTTGCCGTAGAAGCTGCACGTGTAACCATGACAACTTTTCCTTTCTTCAACTCCCTTTTCATTTTTAGCACTCTTAATTTTAACATAAACCTGCGCAGCTTTAGAGAAGATAATTTCACAACATGCTGTAGATTATAAACCTGTATGTGAGAATCTTGAATATTTGTTGATTCAGCAGATTGTTGAAAAGTTGACCTTTTTTCTTTAATCTATATATTTTATTTTGAATGTTTTAAATTAGTTTTGTGCCCCCAACGGTGGATCTGTCTGTTTGTGCAACTGAAGACAAGAAAATTTCATCCTCTGGTTAAAATGTTTTTCCAGATTTTATCAGTTTTATTTATTTTTTTATTTTATATTACTTTTTTTTTTTAATTATTATGTTGTCCTCACGAGAGACTAAAAGCATCACTAAAGATGTTCCACTTTTTTTAATTTGCAAAAACTAATTGTGATTAAAAAAACAAAACAAAAAAGTACAGTTTGGGCAAAGGTGGTCAAATTACACGTTTTATTTCTAAACATCTGCATGGAACAAAATTAAAAATGACACATACCTGCAAATCTCGTGCAGAATTGATTTGCAGAACTGAATTTACAACCAAGTAAAATAAGTGATGCAAGGTGCAACAGTTTAAGGTTTCATGGCTTATTTTAATCTCGAGCCTTAAATTTCAGAGTGAAAGTATAAAAATGTGCGCTGTAATTATAGCCAGAGGGGATTTTTTTCCCCATCCAAAAAGACGGGGGAGTTTTATTGCGCAATGAAGATGCAGCCTGAAGCCTGGGACGTTGTTTTCCCAGAGTCTGGAGAAGATGTTTCACGAAAGCTAAAACCGTGGGGGCACGCAAAGGAACTTTAGTTTAATCCAGATTTCGAAATCCTGGACTTCTCCGGAGGAGAAGGGAGAGAAGCTCCATGCTGGAGATCCTGCTCATCACGGAGTGCGGGAGTGCGGACGAGCTCGAGACTAAACCGCGTCTGATCAGGCGCTACATTGTTGCTTTAAAAACTAAAATTTCGCTTTGATGTCGCCGCTCGCTATAAAGACTGACTTTTTGAGATCAAGCGCTCCTCCCGTTGCGTTTTTACTCCATTAGGAGTTCGTTTGAATCTCCCGTTCCACCTTAAAAAGTGCACCATTTAAGGTGGAACGGAAATGTGCGACAAAAACAAACCGGTATGACGGGGGGATGTATGGGGGATGGCGTTTCGCATACCACGGGTCTTGGTCGGAATCTCCTGTTCAGTCTTAAACAGTGCACAGATAATACGGAATAGTGCTTCATGTCACCGGTTCGGCCGAACTCTTCCGTTCCACCTTAAGTGGTGCACCGCTTAAGGTGGAACGGAAATATCGAACAAAATAACAGCGATGAGAGGCGGCGGTGGTGTGTGAATGTATGTAAACATGAGTAAATGCATTAAAAGGGGAGCTCACCTGTCGGAAGAGAAGGCCTTTGTTCTCCATGCGCGCGCAGAGTGTCCTCACTCCGGTAACGGTGTATCGGGAGCGGATCGCGGCTTTAAGGCCGCGCGCGCACACACGTAAGGCCATATCAGATCACACGGGACCGACACGCGGAAAGGGAAACCAAAACGCCAAACCGGTTTGGGGAGGCAGCGAGTCCGGTCGCGTTCCTGCGGCGCGTGCGAAGCTCAAGGTGAGAAATGCTGCTGCAGCGCGAGCGGCCCAGGTGTGCCCAGAGTGAGCGAGCGTGACGTCACCGGTTCGACCTGTTTACCGAGTCCGGTCACAAAATAACAAAAAAAAAGGGTCCAAAGTATCATCAGGTTTGATTAAAAAACAAAAAAAAAAAAGGAAATATGTCGCAAACGATACGCATGTGGCGCCTCCTGGCGGCGAGACAGAGAAATAACAGGAAGCAGACAAGGGGGCGGAGCTTATTGTAGATATAAACACCTTCAGTCTCTTAAATGATTAAATCATCTCCATAAAACTCATGAACTGAAGTGCATTTTGAGTGATAAAAAAAATTAATGGCCCAGAAATGATAAGAAATTTCATTTTTTTTCAAGATTTCTTGCTCTTTTTTGTGTATTTGTTAATGTGCTGCTCATTATTCATGTATGTTGCCGGAATGTGACTGTTGGGATCCCAAACTGTGAAATGAAATGTCTGATTAAGAATGAAGCAGTCGGCCCATGTGATGAAATGTTATTATTATAAACTTTGTCCTGAAATGATTTCATGGTGTCATGTTTTCATGCTTTCACAATTTACCTGCAATGTGTAAATAACATGATTAAAAATAATAGAATAAAAATAAAGTTTTAACATTTAACTAAAGGTACGCAATAAATGTGCATAAAATATATATATATATATATATATATATATATATATATATATATATATACTTTTTATGGTAAAAAAAAGTATGAGTGTAAGTGATAAATGGACATCTGTTGGAAATCTGTTTGATGCGGCTTATCAAGGGTCAAGAAGGAATCCCACTCCAAGCAGTATTCAAATTTTTAAGGACATCAGGATCAGGCGATTGTGGTTCGTTCCCGGACCAGTAGGTTTCCTTGATCAAGGTACCGTCCCCAACACTGCTCCCTGGGTGCTGGATATGTCTGCAGGGTGTATGCATGTGTGTATGTGTGTGTGTGTTAAACATAAAGGAAGTGTTTTGCTGTGGTTTGCTCACAGACACAAAAATATTCACTTTCACTTTCACAGTAATATATTCTCTCGTCTATATATATATATATATTTCCACTTTAGCTCTGCCCATTTCACTCTGACATATTTAATACACTAACTGAACTTGAGGGTAGTGGGAGTAGGTTACTTCCCTAAGCACCAAGAGGTTCCAGGTTTAAATCCCACCTTCTGCACTACCTCGATTGGGTTCCTGAACAAGACCCTTAACCCCAAGTTGCTCCAGCGGGACTGTCCTTGTAATCAGGAAATGGAAGTCGCTCTGGATAGGAGCATCCGCCAAATGCTGTAAATGCATGTTTTCATAATCTGTATTTACTGCTTTCCATCATCACTGACACCGTATACACTGTAAAGTTTCAATTAAACTGCGCTTCTCTTTATCTCGGGGGCAGCGGTGGCCTAGCGGTTAGGGCGTTAGCCGCATGATCGGAGGATCGGGGGTTCAAACCCCTTCCCAATAGGTTGCCCTGAGGTACCCTTGAGCAAGGTACCGTCCCCATCACTGCTCCCCGGGCGCTTTCAATAGCTGCCCACTGCTGCACGGGTTTGAGTGTGCATGGGTAAAATGCAGAGGTCCAATTTCGTTGTGGTTCATGTGTGCTGTGCCGTGACCTCGCAATGACAAGGGTAGTCACTTTCACGTTTTTTTTTTTTCTTTCACGTTATAATTTTCCTTTAATTTGTAATGTAATTTTAACTTGTTTTGTACCTCTGGTTTAATATCGACTGAATTTCATCAGCTCTGTTTCTGAAGCTTAATGACAATAAAGATTAATCTGATCTAATCTAATCTAATCTAATATGAACTTTAGACCTCTAATCTAAACCTCTAAATCTTATATCTATATCTAATCTCTATTCTAATCTAACCTACTCTCTAGTCTAATTAAATCTAATCTTATGTTAACTCCAAATTGTAAAGATTTGAATTTTCCATTTTATATACATATCATGGTGTTTTTTCAATAATTCCTAAATTTTATACGTGGTTCTTTTTTTGTGTTAAAATGTGTTTTTTAGGTTTTTAGTTTTTTGTAGACTATTTGTGTTAAATGTGGGACAGAAATTCAGATTATCTTCTCTTAATGCTATTAATAATAATAAATTATATTAATAAACTTAATATCCCTGCAATGGGCTGGCGACCTGTCCAGGGTGTGTCCCCTGTCCTTCGCCCTATGTGAGCTGGGATGGACTCCAGCACCCCCCCCCCCCCCCCGCGACCCCGTTTGGGACAAAGCGGCAGAAAATGAATGAATGAATAAACTTAATATAAGCAGCAGTGGCCTGGTGGTTAGGGAGTTGGCCCCAGGATCAGAAGGTCTTGGATTTTAATCACAGACCAGTAGGTTGCCCTGAGGTACCCTTGAGTAAGGTACCGTGTCCATCTCTGCTCTTCGGGCGCTATCATTAGCTGCCCCCTGCTGCATGTGAGTGTGTTGGTGAAATACAGAGGTGTAATTTTGCTGTGTTTCACAATGACAAGAATAGTCACTTTCACTTTCACTTTTTAAGGTTGTAACCACAACAGAATAAGGAAAAAACCAGACAGAAAAAAGAAAACAGTAACAAAAAAATAAAAACAAAAGGCCACAATGTAAACGTTTGTAGTTAAAATGGTCTTATTGAAGAGTCATCATTAAAGATCTGAAGGTGAATAAAATAAATAATTCCCTGTAATGAATCTTTTCAAGCCATTTTTCAATGATTTAATCCTGAAATCGAATGAACTGTGGGAGTTTCAGCAGCTCCACTCAGTTATTGACACATCTCACGTTTCTTCATCTTTATTTATAGATTCATAAATGACCTGCAGGCTGTGAACGTTAAACCAAGCTGATTTTTCAGCTAGAACGTTGCATCAGCTGCTTCAAAACAAAACCTCAGGAGTGTAAAGTGGTGCGAAACCAAAAACATCCAACATAAAAAAGAAAAAAATCTGTTTCTCCGAAGTCCTGGGAAAGGGTTCTATTCTAAAGTGAAACTGAAAGTACCATGAAATTTAATGTAATATAATTTATTGAAATATTATACAACGTAACATAATAAAATGTAATGTAATGTAATGTTATGTATTTTAATGCAATGTAAAAGGCTGCATGATGATTTTCACTTCAGTTTACTCACCCACCCTGAATATTTTCCCCAGATCTCCCTGACTGATTACTGTTTCCGTGTGTAGTGATTACTTGTATGTACTGATTGATTTAGCTATATGTATTGATCACTGTGTTTATTGATTGATTGTACTGCTCATGTCTGTATTGATTGTTGCTCCTGCTTTTATTGATTACTGCCACTTGCATGTATAGATTGCTATACGAACTGATTACTGCACTTTAGATATTGATTTCTGTATCTGTAAATATTGATCAATATAGCTATATTTATTGATTAGCTGTATGTATTGATTGCTGTACCTGTAGGTATTAATTAATTAGCCTGTGTGAAATTTCTCAGTGTCGTTTAACCTTCAGTTTACCCTCCACTCCAGGGATTTTAATGGTCCCATCTTAACCCCAAATATTCTTTCCAGGTTCCCCGGTCTTGCTCTGTCAGCATTAGCATGTGTGCAGCAGAATGACTGAAAGTGAATGGAGCACGTAGCACCTGTTAAGGCACGTAGCACCAGGAATTACATGTAGCACCGTACACTTACACATTCCTTGAGGAAGAGGACTCACCTATAACGTCCTACACATTCTGACACAGCAATAGCAATTAACAGGGAGGGTGTAAGGATGTTATGCCACCCAACCTGTATGCAGACCATCCCAACCTACGTGACTGCCTTCAGGTTTCCCTCACCAACCTAACACTTCAACACACAACACAGATTCTCTTTATAGACATGGAAAAAAAAAAAAAAAAAAAAAAAAAAAACTTCACAATTGTCATCCATGAATCATCTGAGCTCCTATTTTCCCTGAGTCTTCATCCTGCAACAGCAGAACAGGAGCTTAATGTATAATGTAAGGATGTATGTACTGATCACTGAACTGATGACTTAACTATATGCCCTGATTACTGCACTGATACCTGGACCTGTATCTCTGATTACTGTACCTGTATGTACTGATAACTTTACTGATTACTGTACTGTTAACTGCACTGATCACTGTACCGGTATGTACTGATTACTGTACTGATAACTGTACTTGTATCTCTGATTACTGTACCTGTATGCCCTGATAACTGCATTGATTACTGTACCTATATGTACTGATTACTGTACCTGTATGTACTGATTACTGTACATAAATGTACTGATCACTGTACTAATAACTGTACTTGTATCTCTGATTACTGTACCTATATGTACTGATCACTGTATTGATTACTTTACCTATATATACTAGTGTTTGTATTGATTACCATTGCTTTATATATTTATTACTGTATGTACTGATTACTGTATCTGCATGTACTGATACTGTTCTGATTACTGTACCTGTATCCACTGATTACTGTACCTGTATGCACTAATTATTGTAGTTCTATTTGTATGACTGTTCATACTGATTACCACTGCTGTATTTATTACTGTATGTATTGCTAACAGTACCTGTATGTATTGATTTCTGTACATATGTGTATTGATAACTGTACCTGTATGTATTGGCTCAGCCATTGGTACAGTTGCGAGACACGTGTGTAAACGCCTGGTTTGTTGGGCCTGCCGCATCCTTCCCCCCAGCTGACCACACCTGCCAGCCTCCATTCTCCATTACTAGCCTGGCACACCAGAGGACCTCCACTGTCGCCCTGTGGGCAGAACACAGCTGCGGTATGAACAGGTGAATGGGGTCCAGGACAGGTCGCTGTTATCCTTCTGCATCTGGAATACCTGGCAAGCATCAACTCCGCCCTCAAGCGTTCCAGCGCAGAGCATTCTGGCAGTGAGATAAGAGCCGTATATAGACGGACTGGAGCACACGGTCTGATCAATGACCTGTACCTGCGCCTGCCTCAGCTGGGGCGATACGGTACCTGCACACAGGAGCAGCATCACAGCAGCTGAAGGGCTGGTTGGAACCATAACACCAGTGAAAAAGAGATGAAGGTAAAATTGTCCATATAGTCCAACTAAAAAGTACAATTTAAAAAGCGATTATTTTTCATTGTGAACATGCAGCACAGCACACCATGAACCATCCTCTGCATTTAACCCAAACACACCATCCAGCCCCGGGAGCAATGATGGGGACAGTACCTAGATTAAGGTAACCTCTGGACAACATACTCTTCAAGGATTAGAACCCACAAACATTCCAGCTAATTATGGGGCAAAATCCCTAACCACTAACCACCATTGCTCCAGCTAAATCACTTTGCTCCCATCCACATGAATGGCCCAAAATGTTCTCCAAACTTGTGGTTCAGGCATCAGGCAACTTCTTCACCACCATTTCTGTCTGTGAGAGAAATTCAGTTCCAGTCACTGTATACAGTTCCCACTTAGTCAAAATCAGAATTGCTCTGTTTACATCTAACACTCTGAATAAAATTAGAATTTTGGAAAATATAGCTCCTCTATGAAAAAGTCTCTTCTCTGAGTGAATGGTCAAGGACTTAGACATCTGAAAAGGCAGGTTGTGAGCTGCTGAAGACATGGAGAAACTGAGGAATGTTTATTATACATGTCTGAATGATCTGTAGTTGTAAGTGTCATCTGTTTTAGTGCCATACCTCCTTCACGAGTGTATCCCCAGCCAGTGACCCAGCAGGAAGAACCAGCAGGGAACAACTGTTTAGATGTGGGTAAACACACAGGTCGCACGCCATCTGCAAAAACAAACCACATTTTCACCAAACGACAGATTCCAGATTAAACGCTGGTCTCTGCAGCCTCTACACAAAGGCAGAGGCAGGTAAACTGACCTGCAGAACAGTAAAGAAAAGGCTGTGAGCCCTGAGCACCAAGAAGGACACAACAGCCTGAAAAATTGGGAACCCCACCTCCCATCCTCATCTCCGTCTCGGTGCGGAGTAGGCCCAGGTCGTAGTCATTGGTATCCAGAGAGAAATGTGGATGGGGTACTATCTGCAGTGTGTTGTAGCGTTTGCCGTGTGTCACGATGACAGTGTCAATCACCACCTGCCAGTCTGACTCCAACAACATGTTATACCTGTTGTGGAAAAATAGCAAGAACCCATAAAAGTCTCCCAGAATTTCAACCAAGAATATATCCAATATGAATAGCTGAGTGAGTGTGTAGTGACAGAAGGTTTACAGGATGGTAGCAAGACCAGCTATGTTATACCGGTTGGAGTTGGTGCCAAAATGCTGACAAAAAGACAGACAGACGGCTGGAGGTGGCAGAATTAAAGATGCTTAGATTTGCAGATTGGACAGTTTGGAGAAAAAATGAGAGAGGCAAGAGTGCATAGGTTTGGACATGTACAGAGGAGAGACAAGGAGTATAGAGGCTACAGTTTGTTATAGATGTCAAGATTTAGTAAAATGTGTAAATAATTGCATCATTGGTATTTAAACAACAAAAGACAAAGATACGTGGACTTTTTGTCTTGTAAAACACTTGCCTTGTTGCTTGACTACCTGTAGGAAGAGGAGCTGAGGGGGACGAAGACAGCACTCCCTAAAGAGGAAGAAACCTTTGGAAGGAACCAAGGCAAAAAAGGAGAACTCCTTCCCATAATAGACATCAAGAGACAATAAAAGAATATCGCTATGGAGACTGTGTATATTATTGTTAACTGTTGCCAAGGAAAGGGGTTGGCATCTTGGGTGCTGGTGGGGCACAAACACTGTAATGGGGAATCTGGAGGCCACATACACCACTGTGTGTGTGTGTGTGAGTGTTTGAATGTGCTTACTCTAAAAAGCAGTGGGCAGCGGTGATGATCCATCGGGGAGTTATAATTGCCCCCCCACACACATGCTGCCCCCTCCAGTGCAGACTGGCTTGCCACCCCCATTGGTCTTCCACCGCCAGTGTACCCCCGACTATCCGCACCAGCCGGCCACTGGCATCTGCCGGCGACAAGCAGTCTGACAAACACACAAACACACACACACACAAGAGGGGATTTTCAGATAAAACAGCATGCAGTGGCGCTGTGACTTACGAGTTTAATTCATTCCCTGATGGAGCTCGTAACTCAGATCAATTTTCCCCATTGAAATGAACTGAAATGCCATTAATCCGTTCTGGACCCCCCAAAAAACTCTTTTTTGGTTACGTTTTTAAATAAGAAAAATGTGCTTATAAATAATGAATATTGTATAAAAACACAATGCAATAGAATGTACTGCAATAAACTGGTTTTATTAAGTAGAATGTTGCCTTGGAGATCAGACGACTTGAAGATGCTGATGAAGGAGGAGGAGAAAGGCTGAATAACTGAATCTTATTGGCTGATTTCTGCCCGTGTCGCCACGCTTTCCTCACTTTCATTGGCGGGTTTTCGATAAAAACCAGTCCAATGTGTCTGTTTCAGGTGCAGAATGTAGAAGTGCTGCGCTCGTACTGCTTCGCCAAGTCGACTACATGCACACCTGGGTCGTGTTTTTCCCATCATTTCTTTCTTTAATTCAATGCACATCATCTGCTTCTTCTTCTCAGCACTGTCCTTCGGACTCACTTTCTTCGGACACATGGTTGGAAAAGCGACCTTTTGTAAAATAACTGCGAGCACAACACTGACGCTTCCACTGCGAGCGAACCGCTTAAAGTGAACCAGTGAGAGGCAGGATGCTGGGCTGATGTTGTTCACTGCACTATTTAGCACGCTATTTGAACCTTCAAGCACAACCAAGCGTCTAACAATCTGAACTGGCTCATGACCAAGAGACGGCCCGTATCTCAAAAAACTCTTGGGACACTCGTAAGTCAAGGTACCTCTGTATTTGTACAATAAAGATCTCTTTGCTTTAAGACCTACAGCTCGTTCCGCCTGTTAGAGCTCCCAAAATTTTACATTTTCTTTCTTCTGACTTTCCTGTTCAAATCTATGTCTGATTCATTTTGTATCTAAAATTTTGGCTACATTTTAAAAAATCTCTGCATTATGAAAGGGTTCTCCTTTTATAAAAAAAAATAAAAAATTAAAAAGACACCCCCCAGCATTTTATAGGCCCAGTTATTTAAGTGTGGGTGTGTCGTACAAGCCCCTTTAATGATATGATTTTCCCCCTTCTTGCCCACCAGAAGCCTGGTGTTACTGGCGGTGACAGAAATTTCAGGGGAACATCCAAATAAAACCAACACTGTACTGCTTTAAACCAATCAGAGGAGGTCATACTGAAGGCAGGCTTCATTCTGAGTTATTCAGATCATATGAAAGAAAAGAGCAGCTGTGCAAAGGTGTTCTCTGTGCACCTGATGAAATGTTCACTGCTTGATTGGCAGGAATCTTTCCTGAGGAGGAGAAAGGGGCTGATGTGACGCTGCAGTTCCACTGAACGTCGCAGGGGTCGCTGTTGCCTTCCGTTTCATTTGGAAAGAACACAAACTTCACTAATAAGGAAAAAAAGGGGGAATAATGAGGTGAGGATGACATCAAGTTTAGATACATGAAAGTTAAATTAAATAATAATCATCACTACTGTTATTGTTAGTAATTATTATTATTGTTGTTGTTGTTGTTGTTGTTGTTGTATGTGTAAATTAACTGTTACAGACCTGCTACAGACACTGCGACCACACCGATGGCAAAGAAGGCAAGAAGAGCAAAAACAGTCCCCGGACAACGACAGCATCCAGACTGAACAGAAGCATCTGATCAGGGAAAATATAAATTTAGTTATTATTCATTTATTATCGCTGAAGACTTCAGATATTTGAATTATTCAGTATCTACAATGAATATTTCAAAATCTGCTATGAATTATTTAGTATCTACTATGAATTATTTAGTATCTACTATGACAATAATATCCACTTTTTGTTATTCAGTATCCACTATAAATGATTTAGGATCTTCTATTAACATTTCAAAATCTGCTATGGCTTTTTCAGTATCCACTATAAATTATTCAGTTTCTACAAATTTTTGAAAGACTTCTATAAATTGTTCTGTATCCAGTATGAATGATTGTGTATCTACATTGACCTTTATTATAAATTGCTTGCTATTGTGAATTTTTTGGTTCAGCTGAACGGGTCAGTAGAGGACTGTTCTGTACCTGACTCTTCCTTGGGTGTATCGCCCCCTGCTGCTGCTGAACCCACTGAAGATGACACCTCCCCCTGGGCCTTGGGGTCAGTGCCCCCCAGCTGAGGATTGGGGGGTAAAGTGGCTGGGTCGGTTGGAGGTGCTGGTGCGGTGGGCTGATACACACTGGTGGAGGTGGCTGGAGGGAGGAGCAAATGGGCAGGGAGAGTAGAGTGGGCAGGATTTTGGAAAGCCATTGGAAGGGGAGTGAACATCGTCCCGGGGTCATGGAGACTGAGCAAGAGGGGCAGCTGAGCCAGAGCAGAGGCATTCTGGGAAATAGGGTTTTGTGATGAGGTTAGAAATGCTGGTCCAGATGCAGACAGAATTGCCAGTGGAGGGACTGGCATTAAGGGCGGGGCCGTAGGAAGAGGCTGGGCAACAGAAGGGGGTGGGACTGTGAATGGAGGCGGGACTATGGGTGGAGGTAGGACTGTATACGTAGGCAAGGTTGTGTGTGGAAGTGACTGGGGTTGAGATGGCTCTTGGGGCAGATAGATGGTGGGCAGATTGTGGTGTGGTGCCCCCACCTGGAGAAAGGGCAGTTGACATGGCATTGTCTTTAATTGGCTTAATTATAATGAAATCCTTAAAATAAACAAAGAACATTATTTTACACTGGGGATGACAAAATCAACAAAAAAATTATGAATAGAAATGTTTGTAGCATTTTAACAGTAGAAATATTAATGATGGGTAATTTGACAAACACTAGATATTTATTCTGTTTGCTTGGGGAAAAAATACTTCCCCAAATGTGACTAATCAGGTTCAGATTCAAATATATCCTCTTCATTTAAGGACTGGAGCCAAGAGGCCAAAGCTGCTAAAACTAGAGGAAAATAGTTGCCTAAATCTAAAACCTCCTCCAGGTCTTCATTAAGGTGGAGTAGACTTGTGGGTGTGGTTTAGAACACAGTACACAGTACTAACCCAGCTACAAAAAATAAACTAAATTCCAGGCTACTGTTCAGACTGATCTGGGATCAGAATCCTGATGCTAGATCAGCACTTCTGAAAACACACCCTGCTGAGTAAAAAAGCTGGAGTTTAGTTGATGTTTGTAGTCAACATTTAGTCCTACTGTGTCCTAAACCACACCCACAAGTCTGCTCCACTTTAATGAAGAAGTGGAGGAGGGTTTTAGAGAAGTTTTGGGGCAAAAGATTTGGGTGACTTATGACTTCTATTGAATGTTATCATCCTTGCTCCAATTCTAAATTACCCACTCACTCACTTTTTGAGCCACTTGTCGCGATTAGGGTCACAGATGGTGCTGGAGACTATCCCAGCTCTAATAGGGCAAAAAAAGTCCATCACAGGGTAGACACACAGGCAAACACACTCACACTTAGGGGGGGCAATAGAATCTAGGATTTTAGAATCTCCAATCCACATGAAATGCATGTCTCTGGACGGTGGGAGGAAATTGGGGCTCCCGGAGGAAACCCACTAAGACACTGGGAAACAATTTCCACTCCACACAGAAAGGGTCCCTCAGGTCTAAACTAAAGAAGATCAATTTGGGTCAGAGAATTGTTCAGTGCTGGAGGAAACTGAGTTCAGCAAAGTTTTCGCTGAAGTGTTCCTTTAAAAAGACTCCTGTGTGATGACCTGTGGGTGAAATAATAAAAGGCTAATTTCCAGAAACAATCTGACCAGAATGTTGGGAAGCCCCACCCCTGAAATATGATACAGTGACTTTCAAGAGAGCCTGATATTTGACACTCAGGGACTGGTGTGATTTTAGAGTGTACATCAGTGTCCCCTTTACTCTTCATCTCTCCAGGTCAAAATTGTTGACAGATACATGGAGAAAAGCTCCATAGTTCATCTTTGAAATTAGGTTCACCCAATCAGGGGCATGCCTCCGTTAACGGCTCTGTTTTTGTGAACAAGCTTAGAAAAAGCAGTTCACACTCCTTACCTGAGGCAGGGCCATGATGAACGAGTGCTTGTTTTACTCTTCAACTCCCAGATGAAGCTCCAGCAGATGTAGCCACGAGGAAAGGCCTCGACAAGGCTGCAGGAACAAAGAGGTGAAGCTCAAAGCCATGAACTGTAGATGGGCGTCAACAAAACAGCAGGAGGCTCTTCACTCATCTTTCTTCTTTTCTGCTCCTGAGGCCTGCTTTATTCCACCTTTGGTTTTCTCTTCAGAACTCCATCATGCCTCCCTTCCCTCCATTCCTACCTGTTCTCTTGAGTTCCTGAAAGCTATGACCTGTGTTTCCAAGGGGCCAGTGGCCTCAGTTGTAACAGATAGCCGTACGTCAGTCAGGGAGACCTCATGAAAAATGTATGATTATTATTGTGGGGTTGGGTCAGAGTTAAACCATGGAGCATAATATGTTCTCCATCAAGGGGTCACACTTGAGCCTCACGCAACAGCAGAGGCCATATCTGGATGAAGCAGCATTAATGATGATGAGAGATTTCAATTTTTCATTCATTCGTTACTTAAACACAGCTTCAGAGACACACATCTGTAAAACCAAAGAACAAAGTATGTTCAAGTGTCTGACACCCAGCCTGTGAATCCTGTCCTGGCCCAAAGGGTGGATATTTGTAGATCGAGTTACAGCAAGTGCCAGGTGCTGGCAGTCAGCATGAGAGCAGCAGAATATCTAACAGCCCAACCTGGAAGTGAGAGAACTCGTATTACCTCGCCTACACACCTGTAAGAGTGATTCACACCTGATAACTCACAAACACCCAGCAAATAAAATAAAATATATATTTATTTAATATAAAATAAATAAATAAATAAATAGAATATTTTATATATATATATATATATATATATATATATATATATATATACAGTACTGTGCAAAAGTTTTAGGCAGGTGTGAAAAAATGCTGTAAACAAAGAATGCTTTCAGAAATATAAATAATGATTGTTTATTTTTATCAATTTACAAAATGCAAAGTGAGCGAACAAAAGAAAAATCTAAATCAAATCAATATTTTGTTTTTCTACCTTTTGCCTTCAAACCAGCATCAGTTCTTCAAGGGAACACTTGCACAAAGTCAGGGATTCTGTAGGATTATAGTCGGTGTATGATCAACCAATTTAACCAAACAGGTGCTGATGATCATCAATGTCACACGGAGGTTGAAACACAGTCATGTTTGGAACAACCTACCAGCCGAGGTCCTTCAAAAACTGTGTGCAAGTGTACCTAGAAGAATTGATGCTATTTTGAAGGCAAAAGGTAGTAACACCAAATATTTGATTTCGATTTCTCTTTTGTTCATTCACTGCATTCTGTTGATTGATAAAAATAAATGATTAACACTTCCATTTCTGAAAGCATTCTTTGTTTATATATATATATAGGCTTTTAAAGAAGCTCCCTGAAGCACAAATAGTATATAAGATGCAATTTATTTATCTGCAGAACTACAAATACAGTTTGTGGAATCAAAACTTTTTTTTTGCATTTTTCAGGTGTGCAGTAACTATTCTGCTTCTCAGAACCTGCAGTATCTAATACCTGTGTGAAATTGAATCGTGTGGAGCTCAGAGAGCTGTTACTGGGAATAAGTAGTGAGTTTTATGTTCCCACACCAGATTCTGCTGCTCACCCTAAACAGTGTTTACCCTTATCATGTTCTTCATGTTTATATAGTTTATAGTATATAGAGGAATATATATAGTATAGAGTGTATACAGTGATAGTTTATACAGTATATAGTGTTTATAGTGACACACACCTAATCGGAAACTGATTGGTCTGATTGGTCCTCACACTCAAGGCATTATGAGTGGATCAATAACCCCAGATAATGTTCAGCATTGGATTCATCGTTATGGGTTTATTTTACAAAGTTTCCAAAAAGACAGTGCAGTTCAAGGCTGGATTACAAAGCTTGACAAAAAGCCCTCATTGGAAGGTCACAGTGCCCTCTTATGGGAAAAAATGTCTCTAGCATGCAGCGCCTGCATCTACAACATCGTCCACCTGGGAAGGTTAACCTTTCATCTAAACGTGATGACTCACTGTACACTAGTAATAATGCAAAATAATAATGACCAATAATATCACGTTTCACCTCCAACTCCTCTTATGGGTCAGAGACTCAGTGTCTCACAGCGGGGAAGGAGCTACGATTTCACACTGAATTTAAAACACTAAGATAGGTTTAGGTTTCCACTGTCCAGAATTCCAGGAAAGATTCTGTTTACAACATATCATTCATGAAAAAAAACCCCATGAAAATATGCTTGCAAACGGCTCTGACCATCAAAAAGTAATCTTTCATCAACTCATCACAACTGAAAATCTGGTGAAATCTACCTTATTTCTGGCTCATGGATGATTGCACAAATTTTAAATGAAGTCCAAGCTGATATTTCATGGCAAAGGTGCTCAACTAACCCCCAGCTTAGCAATATTTGGCCACAAAAATAAAGATAAATAAAGTAATTTGTGGACTTTGTGAGACTACTACATATTTCACTGAGCATTTTAAACCCTGAGCAGTTAGTGGGCGAATATATGAGCAGTCAGAAGTCATACATCACAACTGACCTTCAGTGCTTTTTAAGGGTCATTCAGACCAAACGTACAGTAGTTAGCATTGGAATTTGTTCAGTTTTGTCTTTGTCTGGACTTCTTGCTGTAGATTCAAGATCACACTTTTCGGCTGAAGTGTGATCTTGCAGTTGGAGGTCAGTGTTTCACCACCAATGTGGGTCTCCAGTCTCTCTGTACAAAAATATAATACATGGCACTTCCACTTAGAAATTCATGGAAACAGATTCCATTTCCATATGCTTTCTCTCTCTCATTCTCTCTCTCTCTCTTCCTGCTATCCTTTGGGACCTTCTCATCAAGCTTCCTGTTGCTCTCTCTCTCTCTCTCTCTCTCTCTCTCTCTCTCTGCACCAGTTCAGCAGTGTAGGATCTTGATGAAGGCCTTGCGGAACTCGATGTTGAAAGTGGTGTAGATGACGGGGTTTACAGCGCTGTTCAGGTACCCCAGCCAGGTGACGGCACTGTAGAGCGAGGGGGAGATACAGCAGCTGCCACAGTGTGCCTTCAGCACGTGAGTCAGGAAGAAGGGAAGCCAGCAGATGATGAACACACCTGGAACACACATGAAACACATGCACATATACACTATATTTCCAAAATGTTTCTCCTCAACACTGTAAACATGGACAGATTGTCTGCCTTTGCTGCAGCCTCTGCTCTTCTGCCAAGGCTAGATGCTGGAACAGTGTTGTAAGGATTTCGTTGCATTCACCCACAAGATCATAAAAGATGTTTGATGCCACACAATAGACCCATTCTTGCCTGATGCACTTCACCTCATTTTCTCTCTCGCTCTCTCTCTCTCTTTCTCTCTCTCTCTCTTTTCCTCACCTAACACAATGGCGAGCATCTGTGTTGCTTTTCTCTCCTTTTGCTGGGACAGTCTTCCCCTTACTCTCTCCTTCACGACTGCACCTTTTTCCCTCTCTCTGGCCTGTTCCCTCCATCCTGCCTGTGTCTGCAGACCGTCCTGCAGGGTGGACCGGACAGGGCACGGTGGGGCGGGGCTTGGTGCCACCGAGACGGAGAGAGAGATTTTGGCCCGTCCAGCCTGCTGCTGATGAAAGCCGGCTGGTTCTGCCTCCAGAGGGTGAACCATTGCCTCCTTCACCAGAGTCTGAGTGAGGGAAAGAGAGAGAGAGAGAGAGAGAGAGAGAGAGAGAGAGAGAGAGAGAGAGAGAGAAAGAGATAGAGAGAGAGGCAGAGAGAGAAAAAAGCCACGGTTTCTTGGGACATGGACTGAAATGAAACAAAATGTAGAGCGTCACACATTTAACCTCAGTCTGTGTGTTTTCACATTTTGCATTTTTGCTTCAAACAGTTTCAATGTTTCCTCAAAAGTACTGCATGGTCCTTGAGGTCCATTTATGTAGCTAAAATATGTTTCTCCAGGAGAAAGGGGGCAGATTTGACCCTTTAAATAACCAAATGTTTTAAAGTTGAGTATTAAAATGGAAAGCCTGGAGTGAATAGAGTCAGTCCACCTTAAAAATACCCCTGCAGTGAAATATGGTGGAGTTATGTATCTTAAATCAAAGTAGTGAAGATGGAGCCTGACTGTCTGGAATCAGTAAGACTCCTGGCCGTGTATCTCAGTCTATCTTTAGTCTTTACTTACACTCAGCAACAACCAAGCCCTGCCGTTTCGGCCAAAGCAAGTCCACTGTTGGTCAAAGAGCCAAATTCCTGTGTCATAATTTCACAAAATCTAAGACTGATGCATAGTGATCAAATTTAGCAAATTGTCAGAGGAAATTCCTGAGAGGAATTTTTGGTCATGAATTTAGATGTCGTGACTGGGTCATTAAGGGAACCCATTTTGTTTATGCAGAGTGTTATAGATGTTTGTTTCAAAACTTTGAAAAGTTTAGAAAAAACTCAAAAACAAGAAATTTTGTCCAGAAAGAAACTGAATACTCTTTGTATTTGTTTGTACTTGACAACGCCATAGTGTATCCAAGCTCTGGCCTACCTGAACTGCACCACCCCCTGCACACCAACCACACCCCCTAAAAATTATGCTTTCTGTTGGTAGATGATGTGATTCTGACTTTGTATTGGCCAGTGAGAGCCTCTGTTTTGAAGAGGCTGAAAAGAGATGCAGCATAAGAGCATAAGAAAAGTTTAAAGGACATAAATGTATTAGGAGACACAATAAAATAAGGGGTGTCTTGAGAGGTCTAAAGCAGCACAGATCTGAGGGTGACATCTTTGGAACTGTCTTTGCACTTCTAGATGGGACACGTTTCTAATTTGTTGGGGAAAATGTAACGAGAATGTACTTGAGTAATGTTTTTTTAATATATTGGTCTGGTTTAAGGGTGAAGGATGTTCACCCTGATGATAGATCTGGTTTGCTTACAAAAGTGGAACTGAAAAACAGAGGAAGCATTTTTTTGTGGTTCACTGCTGAGCTGTGCTGTGTGTTCACGATGACGGTCACTTTCACTTTCATTTTACTCACCACTTTCTTGCGCTGTGCTGGCGCTGCAGGGGGCTTTACTATCAGAGTGCAGAGTTTGATGTCTTCAGGGTGAGTGCACTTATTCTGAGGGACAGGAACACAAACTGTTATGTTGCATGGGTCGGAGACGGTGGCACTGACGAAAAGACAGGAGGTGGAGCTGGAGGTGTCAGAGTTAAAGATGCTGAGATTTTCGTTGGGTGTGACGAGGATGAACAGGATTAGAAATGAGTATATTAGAGGGACAGCTCAGGTTAGACATTTTGGAGACAAGGTTAGAGAATCAAGGTTGTGTTGATTTGGACATGTCCAGAGGAGAGACGAGGATTATATTGGGAGGAGGATGTTGAAGATGGAGCTGCCTGGAAAGAGGAAAAGAGGAAGACCAAAGAGGAGGTTTATGGATGTGGTGAGAGAGGACATGTAGGTGGTCGGTTTGAAGGAGGAAGATGCAGAGAAGAGGGAAAAATGGAAATGGATGATCTGCTGTGACGGCCCTAAACAGGATCACCTGAAAGAAGAAAAAGAAGAAAAGACATGTAAAAGAGCTCTGCTCTGATTGGCTGCCTTATATTGTCAAAAATCAATCTGAGCTAAAACACTCCTTATAACTTTTATTGGGTGCAGTGAAACTGCTGTGGGCTGAATGTTCCTCTCACACAGCCTGTGGAGTGAATGAACTGTATATGACTAATCTGCTTTCAACAAAACATGACTACTTAACATTTTGTTTATTTATTGTTTTTGCACAAGCCAATTTAAATGTTTTTTTTGTATTCAATTTTATTGTTTATTTCTCTTAATTTTTCTGCATTATAGGCCACTCTGTAAAAATATTTATGTGCACTTCCGCTTATATTTCTACTAATTTATGCATTTAAATGTAAATAAGTATCCAAATATGTATATAAAGTTGTAACCAGAATTTTGTAATATATGTTTAGCTTTGTTAAAAGGGTTGGATACAGTAGTGAGACCAGCTGTGTAATATGGTTTGGAGACATTAGTGAGACCAGATGTGTTATACCGGTTTGAGATGGTAGTGAGACCAGCTGAAGGTGGTTTTAGTGAGTTAAAGATGCTAATTTGTGGGATGTCAATTTATCAGGAAGGATGAGGATGGACAGGACTAGGGACGAGTGTATTAGAGGAACACCTCAAGCTGAACAGTATGGAGACAAAGTCAGAGAAGCAAAACTGCATTGGCTGAACATGTGTAGAGGAGAGACAAGGAATGTATCAGGACAAGGATGTTGAGGATGGAGCTGCCAGGCAAGAGGAGAAAAGGATGGACAAAGAGAAGGTTTATGGATGTGTTGGGAGAGGACATGCAGGCAGTAGGTGTGAAAGTGTAAGACACAAAGGACAGGATATAGTTGTATATTTGGGTTTTTAGTATATACATATTCTGGACAGTTACATGAGGATATTTCTCCAGATGTATTATATTTGTATTGTATTTATTGATCTATTATATGTTCTATTCCTCTATTTTTGTATCCAGAATAATTTATTTTATCTACAGAACATTTATAATCAGAAGAGACATTTTTGTCCCTTCTTTTAACAGATTTAATCCAACTGGCAAAGTGGGTAGTGCTGTTGCCTCACAGTGAGAAGGTCCTGGGTTTGATTTCTAGGCAGGGAGGTCCGGGTTCTTAATGTTCTCCCTGTGTCTGTGTGGGTTTTCTTCCATGACCTCCAGTTTCCTCCCACCATTCAAAGACACTGGAGATGCTAAACTGCCCCCTGGGTGTGAGTGTGTATCTTTGTCTGCCCTGCAATGGACTAGTGACCTGCCCATGGTGTCCCTGCCTTTTGCCCTGAGCTGGGACAGACATTTCTGTGCATGTGACAAACTGCTTGAAATTGGATCTGTTTTCTAGGAATATTTTCTAGAAATCTTATGCTGAGCTGGGAACCCATTTCACCTTGTGGTGCCGGAGAGCATCAGTAGGGCCAGACCGTAGGCCACGTCCACGGGGTGGGGCCGTCCGCCTGCCCCGCCTGCGCAGCACCACGCAGATCTGTGCATATACCAGCAGAGTGACAATGAAGGGCACGTAGAATGAGGCCACAGATGAGTAGACTACAAAGGCTGGGTCGGCAAAGCTGCAGTCCTTCCCCTCCAGGCTCGCTGGATAGAGACAAACAGACAGAAAATCAACAGAGACGCAGGAGGGAAAAACTGCAGGGTGACAACGACAACTAAAACCGTGGCGTAGGAGGCGGGGAAGAAGCAGAAGACAGGGTGAAGTGGCAAGAATAAAAAAAAAATGCTTTAGAGATTTTCAAAAATTGTGAAACACTGAAAAGCAGTTTAAACCTTGAGCTGCTCTGACACTTTGTCTTCTGAGAAGCAGGAGCAAAGAGATGGAGCACTTAATGAACCTTGGGAGGAACACAAGCATCACACCACACAGGAGCCATGTGTGTGTGTGTGTGTGTGTGTGGATGCTGGGTTCTGGACACACAGGTTGCCTCTTGAGCAGCACAAGCCAGTGATTTGGATGCAGCGGCTGTGTCTGATAATCCCCCTTGAGGTGGAGAACACGCACACACACTCACACAGACAGTGTTCATCACACACTCCAAAGAACGGAGTGTGTTCCGCTTTTCAGAGAAGCGTGATCAGTCACACATTTGCACATGTGTGTGTGTGGGTGGGTGTTTGGTGGTTCAAGACTGTGTCCAAAAGTTTGTGTATCAGGAAATTTGCTGTGATCTTCTATTTAGGGGAAGGCTGGAACATTGCTGTGAGAATTTGATTGCAGCATTAGTGAGGTCAGGTACTGATGTTTGAACATTGCAGTGAGGATTTCATTGCATTAGTGAGGGCAGGTACTGGTGTTGGAACATTACTGTGGGGATCTGATTGCTTTAGTGAGATCAATGACCTTATGAGATGCACTGAACACCTGTGTCAACAATTACCTGTGTCTGATTACTTTTGGACAACCCATTCCATCAAGTTCATAAAAACCTATTTGATTTTCTTTGTGATCATGATCATCAAGACTCTCTATTATTTTTAAAAACTCAGTTTAAATCAAATACCCCACTAAAAAAATTCATAATTAGATTCAATAAAAATGAACAAACAAATAAAACAGTGTGTGGCTTTTCAAAGTCTAAAGTTGAGCCAGAAATAAGGATTGGCACTGAGTGCACATCAGAGCTGAATAAAACTAGAACACACAGTCTGGGTTAAAAATGATTATACATGCTGTATAACACCTTTAGAATAAACAACAAGGAAAACAAGAAAAAGAAAGGATGATGCCTTTTTTGTCGCAAAATCCAATACTGGAGGAGGTTTTTGAGCTGCTGATGCAATCCCTGCGTCTCAGAGTGTAAAGAGCTCAAGCAGAACTCTGCTTTATGTCTGAGACACACAACTGAGCCTTAATGCTTATTACGGATCAGAACAATCACACAAGCACTGTGTATGTGTATTTGTGTGTGTGTCTTACATTAGTGGTCTTTAGACAATTAAATACATTGGCTGTCCCTCTGAAGCCACGGAGCTTAGAGAGATTATATAAATCAGACTCAAGGCTGTGTGTTAAACTCATAGCATCTATAAAACACTCAGATGGACATGGCACTCGTTAATCATTATATTCAATAAAGTTTGGTTCCTTGGCTTTATAAAATTTGAAGGCCATTAAGAGACCTATTGATAAACACAACCTCAATATTCAATAAAAACTATCATGCATCCAAATCTATATGCAATTATAGATCAGTGTTTGGTAAAAAGCATCTTAGTTATAAAGTGTGTCGGGAGAAGAATGTGTTGGAAATAGACCCTGGGGTATACAGTGTATTGGGTAGAGTAGTGTTGGGTACAGGGTGTGTTGGGTAGAGAGTGTGTTGAGTATAAAATGTGGGTACAGAGTGTGTTGGATATGGGATGTGGGTACAGAGGGAGTTGTGTTGGGTAGAGTGTGTGTGTTAGGTAAAATATGCTGGGTACAGAGTGTGCTGGGTGTAGAGTGTGGGTATAGAATGTGTTGAGTGTAGAGTGAGGGTATAGAGTATTTTGGGTATAGAGTGTGTAGGTCATAGAGTGGGTTCAGTATGGAGTGTGTAGGGTATAGAGTGGGTGTTGGGTGATCATACCTGTGTTGTTGAGGCCAAAAAGCAGGGGGCAGGAAATAGCAAAGGAGAGAAACCAAACGACGGTGATCATCAGGGTCACTCTCCTCCTGGAGCTGTACCTGGTGTTGTAGAGCATCGGCATGGCAACGGCGGTGTACCTGCACCCCGGCAAAAGTGTCACACATAGTCAACACACCAGTTCAGTCAGACTAACATCTTCCGGTTTGCCGCCTTCTTATTCACACCCTCTGTTCTGCTTTAAATCCCTCGGATAACGCACTCGGATAAAGTGCTGCACCATCCAAGGTGGAATTAAAAGTGAGTTTGGAGTGAGTCCCCAGTGCGTGTGAATGGAACCAGATCTTCACAAACATGAAATGGTGGTGAAAATGCTGCTTGATGTTGCTTGAGACATTGTTTTACCAGTTTGGAGAAGATTTTGGATAAAACTAAAAAACATTCATAGTGGATGGAAGCATGTGGATATATTTGAACAATCATGTCCACATCTCAGTGGTGTGTGTTGCATGATTTCCGGATATTTCTGCAGTTGATCTTTGAATTCTTGTTCCTACAAGTTTTCTCCTTTCTGGGTCCCGTGCTTGTGTCCATCTAATGGTGGACGAATATGTTGGAGCAGTGTGTCTGCAATGTGGACGCTGCTCTCCTGACATCAGCACATTTTCCGACTCTGCTTTTAATCACTGACAACTCTAAGCCCACGCTGAGAGTAGCTCTAATGCTTGGATGGATTTATAATTCATAACGGGCTGCTGCTGCTGGGGGCTCCTCTCAATCTCTCACAAGTAATTGCACAGAGTGGGTTTAATCTAAATATGAATTCAGGTCGGATAAAGCCGCACACGGGCTTTGGTGCAGAAGGTGCTGAATGCCTGGCAATGAACGTGAAATTATTAGTCTTTCAGAAGTTTCATCACTTCACCTCAAAAACATGAGTTGAGCTTATCTGAGACCACAAGAGCAGTAATATCAGACCACCAGAGTGAGAGTTAGAGCGGAGAAGATGAGACACAGATGAACATGTGGATTGTATAAAAGGAGTGGTGAAAAATTGTGTTGAATAGAAAGAGGTGATGAAAAGGAGGGAAGCAGAGATGAAGTGTGGTGAAGGGTGATGGAGGGGAGGGCGAAGACGAAGATGATACTTCATCTTGATGATATGATGATAATGATAAAGATGAAGTGTGACTCGCCTGTCAATGCTGATGGCACACAGGTTGAGGATGCTCGCCGTGCACATCATGACATCCAAAGTAAGGAGGATGTCGCAGTGGATTCGGCTGAACCTCCACTCACCGACGACCTGAAACAGACTGAGTGCACTGAGTTCACACACATGACCCCACCCACTCACACCTGAGAAACCTGTTAAATAGGCCATGCCCACAGGAAAAATTACTTTCTCTAGAACTTTTCTCTAAAAGTCTCTAGTCCCATCTACTTAAATTAGAATAGTTTAGCCCTACCCCTTCGTTTTACTGCCATTTTTACCCCATCCATTGAGCCTACAGCAGTGTAGCCCTGCCCATTCAGCTTACACCTGCTTAGCTCCACCCATTCTTCCTACATCACTTTAGCCTTCAGAAGTTTAGCCCCAACCATTCCTGTTGCAGGGTGTTGTTTCTGCAGACAGTTCTGACTGTATATCCCTGATTTCAGAAGAAATGTTGGTGTCTACAAACAAACATTATGTATGAAATTTTAATTACTCATTAACATGGCCTTATTATTTATTAATGCTTCACTAAGGGAGCATGTGACGAGGCTGGAGAGCACAGATGTGTTTCTGACCTCCAGGTAGACGCCCCAAGGCATGACAAGTGTGGCCAGCAGCAGGTCGGACACAGCCAGGGAGACGATAAGGTAGTTGGTAGTGGTCTGGAGCGCCCTTTCCCTGGAAACAGCCACACACACCAGGACATTCCCGAATACCACGCAGAAGATCAGCAGCACCAGCAGCACAGCGTAGAAGTTATAAGGTGGGGAGGAGGGGGAGGGGGAAAGTGAGCAGTTAGAGTGAGAGAGAAAGGGCGAGAGGGGCGGAGGGAGAGAGGAGGAGGAGGAAGAGGAGGAGGAGGAAGGTGATGAAGAGGGAGAAGGGATGAGCAGAAGGTCAGGGGTGGAGTCTCCCATCAGGTTCACAACCGACATCGTTAATGTCCTTTGAGAACAAACAAAAAAGAGGAGGTATTTTACCTCATAGAACCTGAATAATTCATAGAAGACAATGAATTATTTATAGTAGATCAGAAAAAAAATTCATAGTTCATAGCCAAAATTATTAGCCCCCCTTATGAAATTAGACAACACTCTTGATTTCTCCATGACAATGACCATTAACAACAAGTGTTTGTTATTTTGGACACAAATACACTATAAAAAACAATGTCCACTAAGTTTAATTAGGATATTTTATTGATACACCGAGTTGAAACAAGAAAGGGCAAAAATTAGACATCCAAAATGATTAGCCCCCTGGCCATTAATAGTCAATAGTGGACCCTTTCTGAGCCACAACTGACAACAATCTCTTAGAATAGTTCTTTACTAGGTTGGCACAGGTCTCCTGAGGGATTTTGGCCTTTTCATCCATTGCAAATTGTTCTAGCTGGTCCAAATTGCATGGTTTCCGAGCATGGACATTCATTTTGAGCACCCGCCACAGATTCTCAAAAGGACTGAGGTCTGGGCTCTGTGCGGGCCACTCCAGGATCTTGGTTTTGGTATCCTTAGGGTAATTTCGATGTATGCTTTGGGTCATTGTCTTGTTGGAAGACCCAGCGATGACCTAAGCCTAGACTACGAGCAGACATTCCCTCAAAATGTCAACATAATTTTCTTTTTTCATGATGCCATGCACCTGAACAAGGCTCCCTGTGCCTGAGGCTGCAAAACTGTTCCATAGCATGATGCTCCCACCACCATATTTAACTGTGGGAACTGTGTTCCTAGGTTTGAAGGCCCTTTCTTTGCCAAACATAAGCAACGTCCATGTGCCCAAACAGTTCCAGTTTAGTCTCATCAGACCAAAGCACAGACTTCCAAAACTCATCTTTACCTTTCAAATGTTCACGGGCAAACCTCAGTCGGATTGTGATGTGCCGCTCTTTGAGTAAAGGGACGATGGCCCTGAAGCCCATCACGATGAAGAGCCCTCACAACTGTGTTCCTTGAAACATCAACTCCAGAAGAGGCCAGGTAAGCAACAATCATCTTGGCAGATGTCCGGGGCTCCTTGCTGACATCTCTGACTATTTTCCTCTCCAGCGTTCTTGAAATCTTGCGCTTATGGCCACAGCCAGGTTTGTTTCTTACAGAATTTGTCTCCTTGTACTTGGCAATGATGCAACGTACAGCAGTTCTAGACAATGTGAGTCGCTTGGAAATGGCAGTGTAGCTTTCCCCCTTATAGAAAGGCCCCTTATAGAAAGCCTCCACTATCTTCTTTCTGAGCTCCAGACTGATTTCCTTTGTCTTTGGCCTGGTGAGTAACAGTAGTCCCTCTCATGTGTCCAAGTGCCCTGTTCCTTGGAGTCTTTTTATGCTGATTGAATGTTGTTAGGAAGCCAATTGACTGCAGATGTTGTTAGGAAGCCAATTGACTGCACAGGTGTGGTTTCAAAGCTGATTGGTTAATTACTGTAGGTGTGTTTTGAAGCAAACATTCACATGGGGCGAATATTTTTGACCACCCCATTTTTTACTATATTTGATATAAAGCAAGCCTAAAAATGTATTTTATATTACAAAATGTACCAAAAACTACTAAATAGCACTGGTGAATGTTTGCTTATATCAAGTTTCATCAATGCTGCAAACATTAGGAAGAAGTTTAGAAAAATGTTCCATAATTCCTGGGGGGCTAATAATTTTGGCCTCAACTGTAGATGCTGAATAATTCATTGTAGATATTGAATAATTAAAAGTGAATACTGAATAATTCATTGTAAATACTAAATAATTCATAGTAACTTATTAACTAGGGATGCACAAGCCAGTGTATTATTTTTGTGTCGGTCCCCAGCCTGGATGAATAGTGAGGGTCACATCAGGAAGGGCATCCAATGTAAAACTTTTGCCAAATCAATATGTGGACAGTGAAACAGACTTCCATACCGGATCCATCAGCTCAGGTTAACAATGACTGCCACCTGTACTGTTAGCCTTCAGAAGAGGAGGAAGGTATGTCCAGAGGCAGGTGGAGAGAAGGAAGTGGAGGAGAGTGGAAGTGAGGGTAGGAACTTTGAATGTTGGCAGCATGACAGGCAAAGGGAGAGAGTTAGTTGATATGATGGACTGGGAGGTAGTGAAGACTTACCAGAATGCTGGGCAACTACAGTAAAAATGGTAAGAGAAACAGCTAAAAAGTTACTTGTTGTGACATCTGAAGGAAGGAGGAAGATAAGGAAACCTGGTGGTGGAACCCAGAAGTTCAGGAGTGTATGCAGAAGAAGAGGCTAGTGAAGAAGAAATGGGATGAAGTGGATGAGAAATGGAAAGGCTGTTGGTCCAGATGACATACCTATGGAAGCATGGAGGTGTTTAGGAGAGATGGAGTTTCTAACAAGACTGTTTAACACAACTTTTGAAAGTGGGTATGCCTGAGGAGTGGAGACGAAGTACACTGGTACTGATTTTCAGCAATAAGTGTGATGGGCAAAGTTGTAGTAACTATAGAGGGATAAAGCTGATCAGCTACAGCATGAAGTTATGGGAAAGAGTAGTGGAAGCTAGGTTAAGAAAAGAGGTGATGATCAATAAGCAGCAGTGTAGTTTTTTACCAGGAAATAACACTACAGATGCAATGTTTGTTTTGAGGGTGTTGATAGAGAAGTATAGAGAAGGTCAGAAAGAGTTGCATTGTGCCTTTGTGGACTTGGAGAAAGCATATGACAGGGTGCCTAGAGAGGAGTTGTGGTTTTGTATGAGAAAGTCAGGTGTGGTAGTGAAGTATGTGAGAGAAGTAATGGATTTGTATGAGGGCAGTGTGACAGTGGTGAGGTCTGCAGTAGGAGTGATGGATGCATTTAAAGTAGAGGTGGGATTACATGAAGGATCACTATGATGTTTGCTGATGATATAGTGGTCTGTAGAGAGCAGTACATACTGAAATACTGAATAATTTATAGTAGGGAAGGGTTTAGATTATAATTCAATTCAGAAAAGCCTGTAATCTCCCCTCCTTTTGCACAGGCTTGAGTTTGATCTTAAATTGTCTGGCTAACTGAGTAATCCTGCAGTTCTACTATGGAAAAGATATGAAAAGTCATAATTTCTATTTCCACTGGCATTTGGATGGATTCCATACCCGTTTGTTGATCGCACATGCACATGCGCACACATGCACAGAAAAGAGCCATTCTGCTCAGCCTGGCATTTTTTCGACTGTAGTGTTCTGACCTCTGAGCTTTCAGAGAATCCAGAAGAAAGTGAAAGTGACTATTCTTGTCATTGCGATGTCACAGCACACAGTGAACCCCAATGAAATTGGACCTCTGCATTTAACCCATGCACTCAGACACCGTGCAGCAGAGGGCAGCTATGAAAGCACCCGGGGAGTACCTCAGGGCAACCTACTAGTAAGGGGTTTGAACCCATAATCTTCCGATCACAATCTTCCAATTCCTTAACCACTAGGCCACCACTGCCCAGGTAGGGACCAGTAGGACCAATGCTCACAGAGGGAGGAGCACAGATCTGGTTCCATTCACCGCCACTATAGAAAAGTTTGAACTAAACAATTACTTAAAATGTTGATAGATTGCTGGATTTCTCCTTTTTATTAGGCCAGAATAAAACTTTCACAGAACTGAAAGGTTTGAATACTGTTGCTATTAATTCTGTGAGCTGTTGCTGTCAGCACAGGGTCACAAGAACCCGAATTGAGGAGCTTAGTTAATCGTTTATGAAAAGGTAGAACTTTCAATAGATTTATTTCCATTTATGCTTAAAGAACAGAAAAAGTCACAGCCTTGATACTGCCTCCATCTGTTCTCTACAGCGCTTGTCTTTACTATCACATGGATGGATGTGGACTTTCTCTGGAGAAGCAAGGACTGCATTTGAAAGGTCTTTTGTGCTGTAAAGTGTTTTAAACACACACACACACACACACAAACACACACACACACACACACACACACACACACACACACACACACACAAACACATATTTCATCCTGAAGCAATACAGAGATACTTATACATTACAGGTGATCATACTGAAGGCATGTTAGGACAGAATACTCTAATACACTTTTATTAGGCCTCTTTTTTGTGCTTTTATACCTACAGCTCGTCCTTCATACTATGTTCAACCAGGTCCAAACCTGAGCCTAGAAATCGTGCATATGTGTCCAATTAAATTCACTTCTTTATAAACACAACTACACAGTCCATCATGGCCCCCCGGTTCCTCAAACAGCATCATGTCAGCGCTTTAAAGTGACTTTTAATGAGGTCATGAGGACTATGTCCCACTGACTGGACCAAGGAAGATGTGTGCCCCCTTAAGGAAGGAGCACTGAGATCGGACCTGATGGAGCTACAAATCATAATAAAACAGAGCCACAGTTACTAATCAGCTTTGATTAGGATTTAATTCAGGTTTAATCAGTGGAGCAGACACCCTGCCACCCCCTCAGAATTCACCCAAACCCTCCTAAAATTTACCTAAACCACCCCAAAATTGACTCAGTCTTACCCTGACTCTGTTTATTTCTGCATAATCAAAGATGTAAATGGAATAGTAATTAATTTTCCAAACAACTTAATTAGGATTTGCTAATAAACCCTCAAACCCAGTACAGAGCAGCTGAGACGGCAAATGAGAGTGGAAAAAATCTCTCTCTCTCTCTCTCTCTCTCTCTCTCTCTCTCTTCCATCCTGTTCTTTCTTCTTTCTCTCTCTCTCTCTCTCTCTCTCTCTCTCTCTCTCTCTCTCTCTCTCTCTCTCTCTCTATTAGTAAGGCTGCAGGGTTGGCTTGGCCAGCTGTAACTTGCTGAGCGGAGATTTCAGCTTGCTTTAAACGATTTCTACTCAGTGGGAAAGATCACACTGCTGCTTCAGTCCAGCACTCTGGACACAAAGCCAGAGACAGAGCTGCTGCTTTGTTTGATCTTCTGCTTCTTCACTGCAGTCCTTCTCACTATTTCATCATCATCTCTCCCTTTCTCCGTCTCTCTTTCTCTTGTGCTCTCTCTCTCTCTCACACACACACACACAC